>VZUI01013242.1:0-16975 GCA_013401135.1 Cettia cetti | reverse complement strand
GCTGCTTCGGTAGCTCCGCGGGGAGGCGGCGGCCGGGGGCGTGAGGGCAGCGGCGGCAGGTGCGGGACCTGTGCCCGCCGGGACGTGGGAGCGCCTCGGGGAGGGGAAGCGAGGGCGGAGGATGGCGAGGGAGGCCGGCTGGAGGAAGATGTTCCATCCCCTGGGCGGCTTTTTCAATTCTTTTTCTATCTTGAAAATGCTGCCTCGGAAGCGGCGGCTGGCTCCTGCCGCTGCCAGCCCGATGCTGAGAGAACTCTGCTCTTTCAAACTGTCTTCAGAAGTTCTGGCACTTCGCAGGCCCCAAGGCCCCTGCAAGTCACGTTCTGCCAAGCTGAGTGAGCAGGGCTTGAAGAAATTAACTCCAGAATTGGTTCTTTCACTGGAAACGTCCATCTGTGAATTACTCTTCTAAGTCGGAGAATAGTTCATGGTGGTACACTGGTACCGTGGGGGAAAAATGTTTGGGATGAGATGAAAAATATTCATGTAGGACATTTAGAACAGCTCAAGAGATGTATCTTAAGTGCATTTTTTATTTGAAGCCAGAGCAACCTGCTGAGCATTGCTGATAACCATCTCATGGACAGGTAGCTGAAGTATTCAGTGAAGTTTCCAGTGGTTTCAAATTCATATGAAGCTGCAGAATTTCCATTCTGAAGCAGTAAAGAAGACTTTAAGTTATTTTCAACTGTTGAGGAAGGAAGAGAAGGTGGTATGGCTGCACCTGCCAAATGATCATTCAGTGGCAAGAGAGCTGTTTTTCTCATTTCACATTTGAGTGAGCAGCTCTAGAGAACAGCAGGGCTGCTTGTGCTTCTCATGCTGCCCCACTTTGCTGTTCCCAGTCTGTGCTCTGGACTTTGGGCATGTTATTTGGATCCAAAATCTTTTCCAGCTTATTCAAATATACTAAATACATTAGGGGAATGGGAGATGTACAGCAGCATGACGTGTATTTCTGTTCCTCACCAGGAACTGTAGTAATAGGACAAGAAGTAATGGTTTCAAACAGAAAGAGGAGAAGTTTAGGTTAGATACATGAAAGAAATTGCCCTGGCACAGGTGACAGAGAAGCTGCAGCTGCCCCATTCCTGAAAGTGTTTGGGTTGGACAAGGCTTGGAGCAACTGGGACAGTGGAAGGTGTCCCTGCCCGTGGCAGGGGGTGAGACTGGATGACCTTTAAGGTCTCTTCAAGCCCAAGCAATTCCATGATTCTATATTGTTGCCTTCTGACACAACATTTCAATAAAATTGTTGGGCACGTTAAGAATTCAGGGCTGCTTTCCTTGGTGTAGAGATTTCCAGCTCTTGCAGCTGCAGAAAGGCAGAGTGGTGAATCAGCGTGAGCATTGGCACTTTTCGGATGGAGAGCTGCGTCACTGATAGATGAGGGAGTGACTTCTAAGAAACAAAAGAACTTTTGGACTTGCAGAGACAGCAGTGAGAACCACGTGGAGGTAGCTGTTGGTTTTCAAGGATGTGGCTCCCAGGATTTGCTGGGACAGCAGTGCCTCCACAGGCCATAGCACAGACCTTAAAAATAAGGGGCGCTTCCAGTGAAACCCCAGTTATGTTAATTAAAGAGCAAATCATCACTTTGGATACTTTGCTAGAAATCACTTTGGTATCTTGGCTGGAAATGCCACAAGTATGGTGTTTGGAGATCCCTGAGTTGGTGCCTGTTTCACATCCATTTTTTACTATTGAAAATCTGCTTGAGAATGCAAGACAAGTAAAGCAGAAAGTCTTTTTCTGTAAGAACTGAAGTGGTTCTGGAAGTCCATCCTGCAGTGCAGTGATATCTCCATTTCACTGTTGCACATAACAGCTTTAATCCTTAGGGATGAACAAGTAATATAAAGTTTATAAAAGGGAGATGCTGCTTACTGAGTGTCTCTCTGTTGGAAACTGAAATTCAGGGAGGTTTAGATGTGACCAGGAATGTCCTCCTGCCTTGGCAAACCTGTTTAAAGTACTGTAATATCTCTGCTGTTGAACATGTTTGCATGGAAAGGGCAGATGTGATCCTCATACTTAATCCCCCAAATGACATAATTTCTTTTACCATTGTGTTTTTTCTCCACTGAGAGTAAGCTGGAAAATGAGCTGAAAAATATTTCTCCACTTCTGTGTAAAACAAAGCTGTAGTCAAAAGTGGGAGGATGAGTCCTGTGTTGTAAAAAGAAATAACTGAAATCAGCTTTTTCACATACTAGTACATCAGCAGTGTACTTACCTGAGAAAATTTTTGTTGGGTTTTACTGCACTTGTGAGACAAATTGAAGTCTGCTCATATCTGATTATTTAAATGGTATTTCTGCATATTTGCACTTGTTAGAGACTTGTTATTTTCTGTTGACTTCTCTTGACTAGTTGCTGTTTAATTACTAAACTTAGGGTTTGTGTTGTGTTGGTGATTTCTTGGCTTATCATCTTGGTTACCTAACTAACCCTTCCTGAGGTGTAACAGTTTATTTGGTTACGTGGCAGTAAGCAAAGCCTTTTTTCTTACTGGACAATAGGTAATAGATATTAGAGTTCAGAAAATCATTGCCCATTTTTTTCTCTGTTCTTATTCAGTCAGCCTTGAGTAACTGAAAATGTCTTTGCATTTAAATGTCTGTCAGAAGCAGGATGCCCTATCACATGCATATTTTAATCTTTTAGAGTTAACATGAACTTGATGTTTTCAAATTGGCGAGCTTTATTTCACCTAATGCATGGAAAATTCGTGGATGAGAGTATTTCAGTATTGAATTGAAAACATGTAGCTGTCCTGATGTTTAAAAAATGGCCATGTGCTGCAGCTAGAAATTAAAACAAAGCCAAGAGCTGTGCAGTATCCCAGCCTGAACCTCGGTCATTAGGAAAACAGGCCATGGAAGTTGTTCCTGCTTCTCTAATGAACATGTTTTCACTGGAGCAATGATGTAATGCATGTCCCATTTTCAGCTTCCAAAATGGGATTGATGCTCTCATGCCTGGTTTTTCCTTCCTCTGAATTGGAAGCAGCATTCTCTTTCAAAATGTTTTTTGACTCTGGGATTTAAAAAAACCCCACATACAGAAATTATAAATATGGCCTATAAAAGCAGAAGATAGTCTACTTAGTAAAACCTAGGAATGCTTATTAGTCTGTTTCAGACTGATTGAGTCGGAAAGGGATGATCTGCAGTGCTGGTTTTGAATAAAATTACTTGCTTTTGTTTGCAGACTTTATTCCTAACAAGCTGTAGGTTTTCTCAGGGAATATTTAAAATTCTGAAGCCTCCATTCAGAAATAATGTCAAAATACTTTTTGCTTTCGAGCATTTTGTTTCAGAGCCCACAGTGTTTCCTTAAATACAAATAAGTATATTCTTATATGAATAAATATAATTTTTTGCCTAAAACTGAGCCTTTCAGAAAAAGAAATTTTTCTGAAGCTCTAAGATAAGATGATGTGGTAGAGCTTCTTTTTCTTCTTTGTTTACCAGATGCTTTAATGTCTTGAGTAACTGTGTAGTTTTTTTGTACTCATGAGATAGAGCAGTAAGTAGTTTAAAATCAGTATGTTTTCTGACAATTAGTTTTGAAAATTCAGGTTGCTGGAGTGTGTGGTTCACTTTTGGGAAAGAACCTTTATTTTTCTTTTCTTAGGGCTGTCAGTGAATGGCTGAAGTTCACTGTGGTAAATGTTATTAACAATATTCAGGTCTTTAATAGGTTAGGTTATGTTGTTGAGTTTGGAGGAAAGGTTGGATGTAAATTCTTGTTACCTTTATGTGACGAAGCTGCTGAGTGACTTTTTCCAACTCCTAATGCAGTTGCTAACTTTAAAAACTGATTGAAGGGGGCCATCATTGTGCCTTTAAGAGGTGCCAGATTCCCTGGGGACACCAGAGCAGCCTGGCTTCCTTCGGGGCTTTTCTGGGAGCTCAGGTAGGAGCTGGCTGCAGAGCTGGGAATTCAGAGCCTGTTCCTGCTTGCAGGGTGAGAGCAGGGACCTTGCTGCTGCTCCCTGATCCTGCTGGGAACCAATGCTTGGGCAGCAGTTGGAGAATTAATTTCATATTTTCTGGAGTTTGTTGAACTTTGTGTAGCAAAGTTTGTTACGGTTACTTCTGTTCTTGCAATGTTTCGTTTTAGGTAGAAAGGAAACTAGTGGTTGCACACAAGACTCTGAACAGTATTAATTTTATTCACTTTCCAGTGCAATTAATCTTGTTTTCCACGTAGTTGAGTTCATTGTTAACAAAATAAATAATGTGGAAGAGGGGAAAAAAATGCAGAACTGCAGATATGAAATTTTAATATGAAGTGTGTATTTTAAATTAATGGCTTTAAACATAATTGTTAAAGCTTTTGGTTTACTACAAATTTAATTTCTCACCTAATTCTGTTTTATACTTGAGTGGTTCCACTGATAATTGGTAGTTGAAAGAATATAAAGTAGTACAGTCTGTTAGGAACCTGCCTAAACTGTGTTGTGTGGATGTTTAAATGCACCAATTTATTAAGATGTGTCATCTCCTAAGAAATACCATTGAGAGGTTTGGATACAACCAGTTGTATAAAAGTTGAATAAAATACTTACAAAACTTTTGAAAATACCATTATTTTTGTTTTGAAAATTCTTTGCTAACTATTAATTCTGAGCAAAGTATTTTTGAATTAGTATATGAAAAACAAGAAAAGTGCATTTTTATAGCTCAGATGAAACAAAGTAAGAAGATTTTGTCTGCTTTTCAAATATTTTGAGTAATTTTGAAAATATTACTCAATTTAATGAGTAATTAAATGAGTTATTTTAACGAGTAAAAGTAATTATTTAATAACTGGGCTAAGAAAATTCAGCTTAGAAGAAATTTTTGGCTTGACAGGACTTTCCTTTAACTCTGCAGCCCATCCCTTTACTTGTCTCAGATTTACACATTTCGTGGTGGATGGTGATGGTGTTCAGTGTTTGCTTCTGTAAGACAGTGCTTTAAATCCTTATTGTCTGTGTACAGCTGGAGTTTTTGGGCCAAGTGGGCAGTGTTGGAGCTATCAGAGGTCTGTAATTCACTACTGTAACACAGGCAGCTCCTGTAGTGGCTTTCCTGGACTCCTTTCCACTTTTGTGATCAAAAATGATCGTGTGAAGGGCTGAGCCTGTGGCATGGAGAGAATGATGATCTTCAGAGAAAAGGCAGAAATAGGCAGGTGGAGACAGCAACAACAGACTTCTGCCAGCCACACCTGCTGCTCCCCAGGCTGTGCTCCTGTGTCCTTAAGAGGTTCTGGCTTTTCTTGACTTTATGTGAGTAATTGTATAAAAACATTCTAACAGTATAGAAAAATGAGGCATTTGATACTAAAAATAACTTTGGTTTCATACTAGGAAATTATTTGACGCCTCTCCTGCTTCACAGATTGTTTCATCATAAAATGATGTTTTGTCCCAATGAACAATGAATGACATTGCTGGGTTTTTCCCTTAAGAAAAGACATTTATACTGACTCCAATACTGGAATCAGTTAGGAGGTTAATAATAATGCATTCCAAAAGGAATGCTTTTCTTTGGATGTGTACAAGCTGTTCAGATGGAGCTCCTTATCCCATAACTGGTCTTTGGTGGCAAACTTTATATCCCTCAGAATCAGTTGCAAAACTGGAACTGAAATACAGATGTTTCAGCTCTTTATTTAAATGTTCATGTAGTATGGAAACACCAAGGACAAAAGGAGTTAATCCTGGAAGAGCTGTATACAACAGAAATATCATTTCCAAGGACATTTTTCCTTTTCTTACAGATTTCTTAAGCAGTGTAACATTTAAATGATGCTTGGCAGTGTTGTCATTTCTGCACAGCATTAAGAATTCTTTCAGTACAAAGATGGGAGGGATTATGTGAAATTTATTTGGAGTAGATTTTGCTTGTACTTATTTTAAATTAAATGTTAGTACTTATGCAGAGTACTTAATAAAAAATTCAGTTGATCATTGTTACAGTAGGAAAACTAAAGATGGGGAAGAAATAGCAGTATTTAAATAAAGTGCTTTAAGTGAAGAGGAACCAGTTAACTTTTAAAAATGAGGGGCATTAATTTATTGAAAATTCTGTATGACAATGGGACTAAAAGTGTTTTCAGCCTAATTTTCTAAAAAGCTGTTTTGTTTACATTAACAAATAAAGGAAGGGAGTTGATCTCAACCCTTAGATATGGCATTATTCTGATTAGTTTTCCATCAAGGCTTGAGTTTCCAAATTTGATGCCTACTTGAATGAGGAATTTTTGCAGATACCTTTTGAAATTTCAGGCTTTTATTAAAAAGGAATGTAAAATGCATTAGTGTAATAAAATACCTCAATGCAATTTAAGCTCAATTTAAGGAGTATTTTCCTATTTTAAATATAAAAGAGTAGAGACTCAATACATGCATTTTTTTAAATTTGAAAACCATGTAAGGCCTTCTATAATGCTTTGATATAAAATTCTAAAGAGATCTGGCTTCTAAAGTTCTTAAAAGTATTCAATCTTGAGCAAGCTAACTTACTTTAAAAAACAAAAAATGGAACAATCTTACCTGAGCACGTCTGTTACATCATCATTTAATGTAGGGAAAAGATCAGTGCTAGATATCCATCTTGACATTATTCAGACACATTTGAGCTGTAATAACAAAACTGTAGCTTGGAGCAGATTTTTTCTAAAGCAAAATGTTCCTTTTTTGCAGATGTTTTAGGAAGAGAAACTACAGCTCTGTGTGTATTTTCAGTTCAGTATAAATTTTTACATAGGTAGGTATTACAATTGTCTGTTTTTCTTTTTAGGGTTCATGTAATCAAAGGAGTTTCATTGTTGGGTGTATCTTTCCAGAACACAACAGGATTTCAAAATGAATCAGGTAAGTAGAAACATAAGACTTTATCAAAATACTTACAAGAGTTAATTATTAATAAGAAAAGTAAATCATCCACTAAAATATGTTCTTTAAAATCTTTGGTCTCATTAAATTTCATAATCATCCATTCTACAGTGTGTCTGCTTGTGAGATGTCTGTTATTTCATGAATTGGAGGTTTTTATGAATTCCCTTTAGCAGTGTGTAAGTTATTACTCCTGGCACCTCTTCTAAGAACACCTCTCCAGAAAATTCTATTTCCTTCTGAAGCTGTACATACTCATTCAGTTCCTTATAAAAGTGGTTTGAAAAAATTGAAGGCTTCCATTTTTTAAAAATCCTTTTATAATCACATTCCCTTTTCAAATGTGCAATAAAAATTTGCCATAAATTGATTGATTGATTGGGAAATGTCACACTTTTCTGGAATCTGAAGTGTTTCTCCTGGATCCAAGTGGAAAGGCTGGGAAAGCTCATTTCCTTTGTGGAGCAGCACTTTGCTGTGTGGAGTCACGAGGATCCTGACTGGAGGGTGTTGTTCTAATCAGCACCAACTGTGCAGCATTTTTTTCTGCATTTGTTTCTCCAAGTAGGAATTGGCCATCAGTTTGTCTGTCACACACAATTGTGTTACTTAGAGATATAGAAAAAGTATATTTTGCCTCGAATTTTCCTCCCAAGTCCTCCTCTCTCTCTCTGCCTGACCTTACCAAGCGCCTTTGCTATGGGAATGTGACCATAGGATGTCACACTGCAGGAAAGCCATTTTTACTTTGCTGAAAAAGTCAGCCATGAACAGAAGCTTTATGAGGCAGAAACAGCCACAGTACACAGTTGTATAAAATGCTTTGTATACTTCAAAGCCTAATTTTATTATCCTTATTTGATCAGCAGCAGGCCTGAGTACAGTTAGCATTTGCTGAAGTGTGTTTTCTGTGAAGTCATAGAGGTATATGCATAAGTAATTACAGCATGGAATGGGTTGGTGGCATGTTTCCTGTTGCTTTTTTCCCCTCTGATTTAAAGTAAAAAGTCTTCTATATATTTGTACATATTAAAAAGGTAAAAAGCAAAATATAATCTCTAGAAGAGCATTGAAATACATATTGTAAAAAAAATATACCTGTATTATATCTGTAGACAATTATTAATTATATATATGCAATAGAAATTACATTTACATTAGCACACTTTTAAGCATTAATAGTCTGTTTTGGGGAGCAGGGTTAATTGCTGCTTCAAAATTGAGAATTGAAATTTTTTGTTTTGATGCACTCAGTGGCATGAAGCCAGCAGCCTATTGCTCTGTCTGCTAGAGGAATAATCCTGCCTTATTAGTCATTCCAATAAGCTTTGGATTCTGCTAAAACTCTGAAAACTGTAGATCCTAATCAGTAATTGTTACTATTGATTGCTTCCTTCCCATTTGTGTGTCCATGTCCCCTTGTGTCCTGTCTGTTTTTGTGTTCCTACACCCCCATTTGTTTCTAGAATTAGATCAGATTTCTGTGCTGTATCAAAAGTCCTCACCTTTCTTATGGGGACTGCTGCTCTCATTTATGCCAAGCTGTGATTTGTGTCATTTTACAGTTAAAGGGTGAGGTCACCCTTCCTCACAGAGTTCTTACAACAGCTCAGGGTCCTCCTTGGGGTTTCTGCTTTCACCTTTGCTTCCCAAAGCACACAGAGCCCACGTGGCTTTTAATTGTTCACTGACCATTCATATTAAGTGTGTATTTAGCATCAACCCTGTGGTGTTTTTTCTTGCAGTGCCCTTGTCTTTTCATTCACTGTTGACAAGTTGTAGTGCCAGGTCTGTATAAGAAATGGTTTTGCCTGATGCCAAACATCTTTGAAGTGGTTTGTTCTTATATTTCTTTCATTCTGCTTTTCTCTGCTTTTGGTGTGACTTTGGTGACCGTGAAACTAACTGGGCTGGTGTTGATTTGGTTTATATGAAAAGACTGTTAGTTTTGTGGTTTATCCCACAGAAATCTTGAAATAGTGAAGAAAAACATTTCTTAAGATCTTTGATATGGCCTTCTTGTTTTGAGGAGAAGAAGCATGAAAAAAAGAAATCCGTTTGTTGGAGTTCATGGTTTTGGGTTTCTTGGAAGCTTGCTGTCTCAGGATAGGCAGTATGTGTCCTCTTTTAAAAGGAGATCCTCCTCTAATATGTAAATTAGTGCATCAGAATAGCTGAATAATTTATTTTAAAAACCCCAAGCATTATCTCAGACTGCAGTAAGACAGAGTAGGAGGAATTTGGGTGCTACTGGGAAAACAGCATGGGCAGTCACTGAAGAAGTTCTGAGACAGGAACAGAGGACACCTGCACTTGTACTGAAACTTCCTTCCCCCATTCCTTCTGAATTTCTCAGTGATTATTTCAAATACTTCCAATACATCTTTAATTTTCAAGCACACAAATTGTTTGCAAAGAGTTACTAGGTAAGGCTCCTGGACAAGGTGAGAGCCATCTGCTTTCCTCTGCCAGCTGGCATAACTTCCCTTCCTCAACTACCTCTTTTAATTTCTCTGCCATCTTCTCCTTCCCTCAGTCCCTCCCCCTTCAGTGGCATCCTCTCCTTTATCTTCTCATTTATCCTAATCCTCTTTCCACCCTAATGTGACACTAACTGGCTGTCATTCATTGCACTGTTCAGGGTGGTTCCTTTCCTTTTCACTCTTATCTTTTATCACCTATAAATATCTTGTTGCAGGTGCCTTTTCTACTCTGCTTTGTAACATTGTAGACTAATCTGTGATTGGTTCACCAATACAATTATATTGAAAGTGGTGTGAAAACTTGCTTAATGTGTTAAAAGGTACTGACAGAGTGTCTGGATTCTGGATTTGATGCAAACCGAAGTTAAGACACCACTTCAGCCCTCAAATGATCCTTTGGCATTGTTCTAAAATCACTTCATACTGCCTGATTTAAATGCTAGAATGTAATTTTCTGATGAACTTCAGAGTAAGAAGCTTAAAAGTGAAATAAGCTTCAGGTGGTTTTGTATTCAAAATTGCAGCCTTGGAAGGAGTGCAAAATACTGTGTTAAGGCTTGAGATAAATGCCACAGTTGGCTGTAGGACATGCACAAGTGCACTACCCTTATCAAGAGGCGAATTTTGTAAACAGAAAAATAAATTTAAATGTGATTGTTAAGTCTTGGTAGAAAAGTGATTGAAATACAGTATTTCTTTTTGGTAAACAGACGTTGCTTGGGGACAAGTTGTGATCTCGAAAAAATTTCAAGTAGCTACATCTAAATTGCAAATAAAAAGAGATTGCCCTGATTTGACTGAACCAAATTGTATATTTTACTGTTTTGAATTTGATTGCTTATTACCATTCATTTGAGGTGTGAAATGTTTGTTGTGTAAAGGCCATACCAAATTTTCTAGCACTTGTGAAATCCATTAATATGACAAGTGTTGTATGAGTCTGGGTGTTGTGTTCCCTGAATGTCCTGCCAGTCTGATTCATGTAGGTAGATGCATAATAAAATTCTGATTGTATACTACTCCATACAAATACATTTCTTAGAGGGTAGGACAGTTTGGGGATATTCACAATTAAAAGGTGTGGCTGTTAAGGAATATATCAGGAAAATCAAAGGTGTATTACAGTGCTGTACACTTCTATCTGAATCAGTTGAGTCTGTTTTGATAGGTTAAAAATCGTTTGCAGGGTTGAGATTTGAGATTAACTGCTTCTCAAAACCCCAAACCAAAACCAGCCCTCTCCAAAGAAACCAAACCCCCAAATGAAACCCAGCCAAAAAACCATCCTGCCTTTAGCTGGAAACAGAAAGTGCACCAGTCTGAGAGCTGTCAGCCACCCTCTTCTAGTTCTGTATAGAAATTGATAGAAACCACTGGGAGAAATGGGCTTGTTTCTCCCCTGATGAAACCCTGTACTGGGAAGATGTTTAAGTCTCTTGGATATGCTGAGAAGAGCATGTTTCTTTTTCAGCTGAGATGTGGCTTCTTGCCTATCAGTTCAAGGCAAACAGATGTCTGAAAATCAGGCTGCTTTCATCAGTATTTTTCCTTTTGGCTTGTTGGAAGAGCAAAATAAAGCTTTGCTCTGCTTTGAATAGACTTCAGCTATTCTAACTAATGAACAAGAATTTATCCCTGGTGTCTACGCTCTTGGATGGGAAGGGATTTCTGGCATTCTCTCCCTTCCATGGTTTCCAATCTGGGGGTCTTTCTCCCCTACAAATAGCTCTCTGGGAGCTCTCTGTGCAGCTGTTAAGGCTTATGAAGGCAGCACTAGAATAACCTTGCTCTGATTCCAGTTTTATAGTTTTCCTCGTTGTTGCAATTAAAACTGGCAGAAGACTTTAAACTCCACTCAGCAAATTGGATTTTCAAATGTAGTGTATGATTGCCATAGCAGCACCCTGAGAAAGACTGGGTGCTGAGGAGCAAGGGCTGAGAAACTTTATCTGTTTTGCTTTAGAGAGAAAAAAAATGGAATTTGATAGCATATTGAGATGCATTTTAAAATATATTTCCAGTAACCTTTTAACATGTTACAGAAGTACTCACTGAAAAGTACTCTCAGTATTACTCAGTAGTTTATTATTCAGTGTCTGAAAACTACTATTGTATCTGTGCTTTATGGTTATAGATAAAAGCCAGAATCATTTCTGGAAAGATTATTTGGAAAAATTTCTCAGTTTAACCTCTTCCTCAAAATGGGTTCAGAGGTCAAGTATAACATCCTTGATATTAGAGTTGTTCCTGCCATTATCACCAGTGTTTGTTCCTGACCAGAATGATTAGAGTTCCATATCAGAAGGCAGGGAATTATTTTAGGACATGTGGTCCAATAAAGGCTTAGTTTTTACTAAGCACAGTTCTTTCAGAATGTGGGCAGATTTTATAGGAAATTTTGCATTCTTGTAATTTTGAAATTCTGGTCATTTCTGTAATACTGTTTTGTTAATTATAAGTGGGTAATAGGGAGCAAGTTGTTTTATGAAAAGTGTGAGTAATAATAGTATGGATAATATTATAAGAATAATACTGAACCTTGGAGGTTCCATGAAATGGAACTAATCACTTACTGGACAGTAAATAATTTATTAGCTTTATATTGCCTATTAAACTTTAATATAAAAATATCTTAAAACTTCTTGTATTAATTATAAGCTGCTGACTAAAGTTCTGAGTTGTTACTTGATGTAGGAAATTTGACTAACACTTATGAAACTGAAATAATTACTATTAAAACCCTTTTATTCTCTTTAAAAGCTGCTTTTGGCTTAATCTCTTTGTTGCAGAGCAGTAAACTTGACATGTCCATGTTTTAATCACCCAGAGCTGTAGTGACAGGACAAGGGGGAATGGCTTCACGCTGACATGGAGTAGCTTTAGACTGGCTCTGGGGAAGGATTTGCTGTGAGGGTGGGAGGCACAGGGTGCCCAGAGCAGCTGTGGCTGCCCCTGGATCCCTGGCAGTGTCCCAGGCCAGGCTGGACACTGGGGCTGGGAGCAGCCTGGGATAATGGAAGCTGTCCCTGCCCGTGGCACTGGATGGATTTAAAGATGTGTGAGGGGCTTCCCACTCCAGGGAGGAGCCCCACACGGGCTTTTCCAGGGTGAAGTGCTGCTCTGTCAGTCAGGTGTCAGCTCAGCAGCTTTAGGCAGGTTATCCCTAGTATCATTTGTCTATTCCTTTATCCTTCAGCTCTGCCACATCTTCTCCTCACCCTCAGGATGTTGAACTTTGGGATTGATGAGCCTGCCTTGTTTGACGTTATTCAGCACCAAAAGCAGCATGGCCCACCCCCTCCACTCACCACTGAGAGCTTTGAGAATAGGGCATTGTCTTAACTGCAGGCAGGGCACCGTGTTAGCTGTGGCAGAGTGGATGGTAGATCCCAAATGAAGTTCTCCTGTCTGCACTGGAGTGGTTCATTTACTGCAACATGCTCACTTCAATTGGCAGAGCAAGTAGCTTTTTGGATTTTTGAACTGTATGCACTTCTTGGAGCTTTGAGTTTGGTTTTCTCCTGGAGTTACTTTTTAGTCTTTCTCACAAGGGGCACTTTGTCACGTAAGGCAAGATAAGAAACTATTTTAGATTGGTTTTGGGGGCCTGATTAGGTTGAGTATGCCTGGAAGTCATTCTTTGAAAAAGGGAAATAAATGATCTCTAATATATGTGAAATTATCCTCAGAAGAGTTTGGAAATTTTACTTTAATTGTGAGTCAGAAGCTTTTGAAGTTGGTGTGGGTTGATCACCTGTTGTGTAGCTGCTTTTGCCTGTTAATGGTGGTTGGCTTTTGACTTGTAGAACACAGCTGACCCCCCTGTTGCTGTGGAGACCTTGGATGATGTTCCTGAGCACGTGCTCAGGGGCCTTCCTGAGGACGTCAGGCTCTTCCCATCTGCTGTTGACAAGACTCGGCTGGGTGAGTGCTTCAGCTGTGAAAAGAGAAGGAAGATTTTTACAGTAGCTCCCATAAATTGGAGTTTCTGTGAAAGCCTGGTGCCCTCCTGTGCTGGGTAGAGATGATGTCTGGTGTATTTGTCTGAAATAATTCCTCTGGGCAAGAGTGGACAGCTTCCCAGTCCAAGACAGACATATGTAACAATCTTAAGAATTACAAATTTTGAGTAGAAGATTTGCTTGGAATAACTTAGATTTAACTCCTGGTATGTGTCTCCTCAGGTGTCTGGGCAACAAAGTCAATTTTGAAAGGCAAGAAGTTTGGACCATTTGTTGGTGACAAGAAAAAGAGGTCTCAAGTTAAGAGCAATGTGTACATGTGGGAGGTAAGAAACAGCTTGTAAATGGAAAAATGTGCCTGTCACTAGGTCAATATTTTGTATTTAGCTTTTACCTTTTCCAGATTTTTTAGAAATAAACTTGATGTAAGGTAATTGCTGTCAATTAAGGCCATCACTAACAGTTATTTATAGACACTTGCATGGAACAATTATTCCGAATTACAAAGCTTTATAAAGCATTTGCATTGTTTGAAATTGCTGTATTTCTTGTGCTGTGTGTGGATCACAGCTGTCCTTAAGAGTTTGTTACTGATCTTTGTTGGATTGAGCCCTGAGTGCAACTGAGTGCTGTCAACTGCTTATGAAATTAGGGAAATTAGGAGGATATGGAATCTCTTAAGGAAGCCACATCACTCCTCTTCATTTAGCTCTTTGAAAACCAGCTTTTGGAGTTTTTGTAGAAGTTCTCAAGTGTTGCAGTATTTCCTGTGCTGGGCTTGCCTTGAAGCAAGTGCTGTCTGGGCAGCTGAACAGCTCTGGAAGCTCCACTAGTAGTCGGGAGACCTCAGATTTTATGTAGATTTCAAAATGTAAATGAATCTGGAGCTGAATCCCATCTACAGTGTCTTTAAGGCAGTTCATAACCACTCCAAAGACTTCTTCAGTCTTTCTGAAGACAAACACAGGACATGGTTTTCATGAAGTGAATAGTCAGGGAGGGGAGGGGTGGAGGAACTGTGGCATAGAATGTTCTGGAGCATGGATTTTTAGGCTAAAGAGACTCATAATGGCCATCCATCCTTCTGTCCCCTTGCTTGTGGAACTCCCTAAAACACTAAAAACATGCACAGAGCTTAGAGTTAACCTCTATCAGAGGAATTGATCTAGGACATTCCCATAAATGTAAATTACCCTTCAGAAAAGCAATAGTGTTTTCAAGTATGTTTGTTGCATTCAGCTCATGCTATCACAAACTGCTTTAGGTATCTCCAGTTTTGATCTGTTACAGGAACATTTGGTGAGATTGAATCAGTCAAGTGAATTATTGACCTCACAGCTGTGTTTCTCAGTGCTGGATGCTGAGTGTTCATGGTGGATTTTTTTTGGTTTGTGTTGAGAAATGGTCATTGTGAGCCAGCTGTTTCAGAGTTTGCAATGCAGGTGATAATGGGAACCCTTATTCCAGAGGAATTGTGTGTTGCTTTAATACTGATTTTAGAGTTAGAAAAAAAAAGCAACTAAAATGAGACTGCAACAGTTGGTGCCATATGCTGATACCTGAAACCAGTCCAGAATCTCAACTGTTAGAAAATATGGTTTGTAGAAGGATGGTGCTGTGTAGGAGCAGTTCAGTATATGGACACTTAACTTGGGGAACCTTTGCCACAAGTGTTCCATTTGTTTCTTTAGTCAAATTAATCTGAATTAAAACAAGACTTCTAAAACTGGCATCTCCAGTCAATTTTAATGATTTTGAACTGTCATACCAGAGGCTCATTGTCAAAAAAATGAGTTGAGTGTGTCTGTAAATGCCTCTGGTGTCTGAGGAAAGAACATCTTTTCCTTTTCTACTGGTGTTTTAGTTTTAAGTTAACCCATGACAACTGGTGAAAAGTTGGGAAAATGAGAACAAGTGTCTGAAAAGGGAGGAAAATGCTGGTTTAGAATGACTGGCACAGCTGTGCTGAGTGGGTTTTATTGTGGGTACAAGAGTCACAATGTTATGGACAGGAGTTGGAGCTATTTTCTTTTTCACAGTTCACAGGGCCGTTAAAAAAATTCAGTAAATTGGTCTGTAATATTCTGTAAGTTAGAAAAGCAATAAAGTATTTTGCTTTGTTGGAAACCCATAATAAAGTGATATAAAAACATAGTAGTGTTATATATATGTATATAAAGTAATCAGTAACTACATTTAGACATACATGTCATATCTTTTTAGCTCTCCCACAGCATTCTTTGGCTCTTCCTTTTTATTTTAACCAGAAGAATTGCTTTTGCAATCTCACCTGGGATGCTGTTTATGCTTTCATATTGCAAGGGCTGGGTGTGCTGGTGAACATTCTTTCAAAAGTCAGCTGATGAAATCCATGCTGGAATAGTTTAAGTAAGGGAGGTGTTTTCTGTTTACTTGGAAAGAAATTAAGATGGTTGTATATTTATTAAAACATCGCTTTTATTGATAAAATTCTATTTCATTAAATCAATAGTATTCTCAGCAGAAAAAAAATTTGAATTTATTAAGGAGGGTTTTTTCTAAGCTGTTGTAGAAGCGTATGTAAGATTGAAATTGGAGAACAGTTTGAAAATCCTTGGAATTACTTGTAAAGTATCAGAAAATAAAAAGCTACAACACGGTAGATTTTTGGACTTTTAGAAAAGCAGAAAAGGAAAAAACACCCACTGATAGCTCTTCTTATAGGCATCTAACTTGGATTATAAGAGTGGGAGATGTATAAATCTTGAAAGAGAAGCAGAGTCACCTGTCACCAGAAAATAGTGAAGCTGTCAGTCCCTTTCTTGCTTTGCTGCAAGTTGTCTGGAAATGTAAACCAGTACATTTGTGGGAGAGTATGTGTCAGCCTTTTCCCCAAGAAGAGAAACCAAAGAATTTACACAGCATTTTGGAACATGTAAAATTTTATTGACATAGTTTTTTAAGATGATCACAAGATTTATGAAAGGTTAAAATGTTCTTTTATACCCTAAAAAGAAGGTTAAATATAAAGTATGCTTTCCCATATCTTTCCGAATAAAGCAAATGCTTCTAACTTCAATATAGTTACTTTTTCCAGTTCATCAGAGGGTAAAAATAAAGTTCTGTGGCCTTCCTATCTTAAAATCAGTCAATCTACTAAATGCAAAATCTAGAGTATCATTTCAGGCTTGCCAAACTGAAAGTGTAAAATGTTTTAAGGATTTTGGCTTTTGAGCCTAGAGCTTTCAGAGCTGGGCTTGCAGGCCACAAGTAGGTTTTTTCCAATTGTACCGGTTTCTCTAAAAGATTGCAGAAGAGCAGCAACTCTCTGCCCCAGTCCAGCCCTGCCTCTGCCATGCCCATTGTGTTGCCTCTGACCTTGGGTGATACTTGGGGTGCTCTGTGTGGCTGTGAGGTGCAGTGTGTCAGTGCTGTGAGCAGTGTCCCTGTCTCTGCTGTCCCCTCAGGTGTGATGCAGTGTGTCAGTGCTGTGAGCAGTGTCTCTGTCTCTGCTGTCCCCTCAGGTGTGATGCAGTGTGTCAGTGCTGTGAGCAGTGTCCCTGCTGTCCCCTCAGGTGTGATGCAGTGTGTCAGTGCTGTGAGCAGTGTCCCTGTCTCTGCTGTCCCCTCAGGTGTGATGCAGTGTGTCAGTGCTGTG
>VZUI01013223.1:0-32296 GCA_013401135.1 Cettia cetti | reverse complement strand
TCTGTCCCAGGGACCAGCCTGGCTCATCCCTCACTCTCTGTCCCAGGGACCAGCCTGGCTCATCCCTCACTCTCTGTCCCAGGGACCAGCCTGGCTCATCCCTCACTCTGTGTCCCAGGGACCAGCCTGGCTTGTCCCTCACTCTCTGTGTCCCAGCTGGGGAATCGGTGCCTGCCCCATGCACAGGGACCTTTGTGACACGGCTCAGGCAGGAGCTCCTGGCACTGTTAATAGAGTGTGGCTGTCTCATTTGTAGGCTCTATTCATCTGACAGCTGAGAATTATCAGTACTGATGCTTCACTCCCTCTCTTTTTCTCCAAGGTAGTGATTTGTCTATGTTATGGGTAGGTAAGCTTGACAAAACATTGCACATTAGCAGCTGAGACAGTGTTTGAAATGGGAAAATTGCTAGCAAACTGCTCCATTAGAGACCCAAATAATAAATTCTTTCTTTCCCTCAATGAAAGGGAGATAGTTAAGGCCCAAATTAATACGTCTGTCTCCCCAACTCTGCAGGGGGAATCACTCTTCAAGACGAATGGCTTCATCACTCCTGAGTGTGAGCTGGCTCTGCTAAGTCCCTGTTAGGCAGAGTTTTTTATCCTTTGTGTTTTGCCATCCTGGGCGTGAGCAATACAGGCGCCACAGGAGGAGGTGATGAAAAGATTTGCACCTCAGTGAACTTTGAGATGGATTAGCATGGGAATTTGAGTGCTTATTCTTCACCCTGGGATAGTTTTTCATCTTTAACTGCATGGTTTCCCCATGTTTGTTTTGTTCTGTTTTTTTCTCTGATATGTTTACTTTTTGCTCTCATTGCTGCAAAGTCATTTAAAAAAAGTGGGAAGAAGGAGGACTTTATCCTGTCTAGCATCATGTTATTACAAGAAAAAATGGATCTGAATCCAATGTGCCCTCATACTTTCCAATCTCTGGTGATATATTAGAGAAAGGAAATTGTTCCTGTCCTTTGATGTTGTTGTCAAAGGTTCTAAAATAAAGCTGGGAGAGGCAGACAGAGCATTGCTGTGTCAGGAGGGGGGAGATGTGCTTCAGTTCATCTCAGCACTCAGCTGGCAGCAGGCGACACGGCTCGGCCACGAGGGGAACAAAGGAGGAACAAAAACCACTGGGAGTTCGAACACGGCCAATTCACTTTATCAGTGTTGGGAATTCTGCCTGGCGAGTCTCTTAAATAGATCTGAGTATGAAATACCACAGGAGAATCAAGAAAAATTTTATTGATTTGTAAGAAACCTTTAATGGGAGGGGGCATAGTAGTTTAAATTATCAAAATTTACCCTTTTGGGACTGTGTCTTGTACAGATTTCTGAAATGTGTTGTAAAATTATTTTATGGTATATTCTGGTAATACTCCCCCCAAAAAAATGAACTCCCAGATGTTGCTTTGCACAAGCACAAGATGGCTTTATAGTCTATGACAGCACTCCATGGTACAGGGATAGACCATAAAGAACACAGCTTTCCAAAGGTCATGTTCTAGGTAACCTAGGTAATCTTCTCTGAAACAAAATGTGTCTGTAAAATTTACACTTAGTCACTTTTTGAAGGAAAAAAAGGACAACATTAGGTAAGAATACTGCTTCTCACTTTGTTTCACAGATGGCATCTCTAGCAGTTCCCCACTGTATGGTTTCTAGTTAGTCCTTCATTACCCTGAAATTGCCAACATCCCTTCTGGCAGAACCTAGAATTTCTTGAAATTTTTAATCATCTGTTGTACTGAACATGACATGTATGAGCTAAATGAGGTGAAAGAGTGAAGTATTAATACAAACAAGGTGTTTTCTGTTCTTTTACTTGTGACACTGCATTGTGTTTTTCAGGCTATGCCTGCCATTCTACAACATGCATTTATGTAAAAAGTACATAGAAGTCAGATTAGTGCTTCATTCTGTTAAAGCACAGGCTTGTTTAATGCAGCCCTGGACTTACTGCTCTGTTCTGTGCCCAGGTTGGAGCCCACCTGCCAACACACCCTGATGAGGGCCCGTGTGCTCCTCTGGTACCATCTGCAAGGTGGAGTGCTCTGAACAGAACGTGTTAGGAGCATTCCTTAGTCCTTCATTTGCAAAGGGCTTCATGGAATAAAAAAATGTCGGGTGCTGGGTGGAAATACAGCAGTAGGTGACAAGAGCCTTGTCCATCTATTTCTGTACAGGCCATCTGCTCCAGATTTTGTAGGAAAGGGTGAAGAGTTCACCAGGTAGCTTCAGCAGGCAACTCTCAAATAACTCTTGTTTCTGTCTTCCTCTCTGCTTTTTCTTGAAATTTCCTTTTTTTTTTTTTTTTTTTTTTTTTCTTTCATTGCTTGGGACCTGTGGCTATTTCAATTCTGGATTTATTTTTTTTTTTTTTCCTTATGGGGGCAGAAAATTCTGTGTATATTTCCACCCTTAAGTCACTAAAATGCCTTGGAATTTTGCTTGTAAAAAGCTACACATTTCCCCCATCCCTGTAGCTGGGTTTCCCTGTAAGGACTGCATGCTACCCTGGTGTGCAGGATGGGTGAACCCCCACTTTCCATCCCCAGGGCCAGGAAATTGGGCAGGCATGACCCTCTTTTGTTCCTAGAAGTGCCTGCACAGGAACACTTGGGAGGAGTTAAACACCCGACTGGCAAGCTGACAAAAAGCCTTTATGGGAAGAGTGTGTGCTGCTAATTCTGGTGACAAACACCCAACAATAGTGGCGTGCTGGAGCTCACAGCAATTTGCATTTCACTGTGGACTTGCCAGAAATGAAGCCTGTTATATTTAGACCTACTGGAAAGGAAATCTCAGACATTAATTCAAATCACAAAACAAGGAGTAGAATTAACTCTGATCACAACCTTTAAAAAATAGACGACTACAGATAAAAAAGAGGGCGAGCACATTGGCTGTACAAGCTGACTGTGCAAATATCAAAATATTTGTACTTAAAGAGCTTCTTAGAGTTTAAATGAGCTGGCAAATTATCTTATTTTCAAGGGGATTTTTTTCTTTTCCTTATGAAAGTACAGATCGCCAGAGGGATAAAGAGCTTACCCATTTTCTCTCTACTGTTCCCTAGTACTTTACAAACCTTGATTTACTTCTCCCTTCTTCCATTTCACTTTATTGTTATTCCTGGTTCTAAAGCTTTTTTTCTCCCCTCTGCATTGCTGCAGCAGCTTGAAATGACTGGAGTGCCTCATTCCATCATTCCAGTATGTTTTTGTACTTCAATTCTATGCCATTTTCAACCACAGATTTTTTTATTTTTTTTTTCTATTTAAACTGTTGATTTTTAGGACACATCAGGGGAAGAAATACACATTTCAGTAATGAGTACGAGCAAGGTAAAACCACGCTTTGGTCTCAGTCCCAACTCAGTAGAAGTTTAGCTACCATGGTCAGTGGAATTTGTTGTTTGAGGATCCACTTTTACATTTCTAATGGAGATGAACACTTCAAGTTCATCTGAGGAGAAGCCATTCCATTTAGCAGGAATTCAGGGACTTGCTGACAAATACTTGAAAGTACTACTGGGAAGGAACAGAAATTAATCTCAGTGCTTGCTGTATGCGGTTTCTTAAAGCTGTTTACATTTTATGTTGGTGATACATGCATTTATGGTGCTTCATAAAGAATACTTCTTTCAAGCCAAATCTTAGAAATAAAACCAGCAGACTTTTCATGTAGTCTTGACTGTATTTTAGAAAAACTTAAGTATTTGGTAGTTGGAATAGGAAGATGCAGTTCTCTTTTTTACCCTTTTAACATAAAATGCTCCCCACCCTCTTAAAGATCTGAATTCATCTTGCAGTGAATTCGCTTTGGTTTCTAGCATGTTCCCACAGGTTGTTGCTCCTGAATTGCTCTGATTGTGTTATTAATCTGTTTATTAAGCTGTCACAGCCTAGCCTAGCTGACATTTCGGCAACTACCTTATATTTACAACAGCTAGTCAAGGAAAACATCTGAATTTTGTATTTTCTACCTTAACTTTAAAATATGCCTACTACTCATTATTAATTCCATGATCATTAAAAGTGCAGTTTCCTTTGCTTGTGACATTTTTCTAGAACAATTTAGCAATCAAAGAGATTATTTTATTTTTCTAAGTTGTTTTCTCAGTATTTTCTCTATTTAGTGGACTTCAAAATAAAAACATGTTTTACATAAAGCCCTTTAAAATTGCTTGATATTTATATAAAATGTGCTGTCTCATTTATGGTGATTCCTGTCCTATAGCTGTGTAGTTAACATATATATTGCTTTGTTTGTTTGCAGACGTTTGGAACAAAACCTCATCAAAATCATTCCCCCTGGAGCTTTCACCCAGTACAAGAAGCTTAAAAGAATGTAAGTTTTAATAAGACCAACATGCAAGAGCAATCATGAATCTTCTTGCTCCAAGTTCAGTATCTTCTTTTTAGAAACATATTGGCAATTCTGTGTTGAAATCACTGGGGATTGCACAAATCATCTCTTCAGAGTGCAAGCAACAATGGAATTTGGTTCAGGATGCCTGACAGTGCATGAAATCCTTAATAACGCTTAATTTCACTTCCTATTATAAACGCTGTGATTTAATTAGTTGTTACTCTGTTCAAACTTCAAATCTGCTTCCTCAGGAAAGATTTGAAGTTCCGTTTCTCTTCTCATCCATTCTGTGCCTGTTTGCAGCACGTAGGGTGGCTGACCCCAGTTAGAGCAGGAGTCACGTTCTTGCAGAGCAGAGGGGAGTTCTTTGTAGTGCTTTTGATGTCCTGATGTTGAAATGGTTTGACTGTTTACAAGAAAACAAAGAAACCTGCTGGAGCTTGTTTTCTCTGTCGCTTAATCACCAGTAGATACCCAGATAATTCTTCCTTTTATTACCTCTTGTGTTTTCTGTTTGGATTAAAAGAAGATGATAATCCTGATGTGTAGCAGTGCTGTCATGCAGATAACACAGGGCATTCCCCCAGTCAGGTTTTTCTTTCATTTTTGACTGATATGTGAGAGAGGATGTGACAGTTCCCTGATGACACAAATAATGGTAAAGCAAGTTACCCCTGCTTCACCACAGTATGGAGATATTGATGTTGCCACTGGAGCAGTAACTTGCAGAAGTCATTCAGGCTTTGTAGATCGGTGCTAATGCTGCTGAAAAAATGCCTTTGCAGTTCTTCTCTGATGTGAACAATACTGGGATTAAGATACTGTCAGTTTATTTCACAGAAGACACTGGATTATCAAATGGCTTTGGGAAACTGAACTGAGCTGTCATCATACCATTGATTTAAGGGCAAAATTGCTGTGTTTTCCAGGCCCAACTTAGCAAGTTCCTAGAGCTGAAGAGCTGTAAATATGGATCTTAATATTTAACAGGCCAAATCATCAATCTTAGATGGTCTCTATTCTTCTGTCTCACTTTCAATATAGCTGTATGTATTTTTAAAGAAGTACTGTATTGAATAGTGAGATGGTAATTTCAGTGAATAATGATGGATCCCTTTTCAGTGACCTAAATTGTAACTTTTTTATTATTAAAATCACTACATAGTTCTTTCTAAGGTATGACTAATTTTAGATTTTTGCAATGTTTTACTGTCTTTTCATTTTTCATTGACTGGTGAGCTCTAGTTTTATGGGAGTTGACCAAAAAATACTCTTTAATGTAGATAGCTGCCCTATCCAACGTAGCACTTGCTATGTGAAATGATTAACGTTAGAATTTCGCAGCAGAATTCCATTAGCAAGTGGTGCTAACAGCTTTTTGGGGTATAATTGGCATATTCATTGAGATCTGAACTCATAATGAAATAATAAGTTACCGTGCCAGCTGATCTGTGCCAGAGCTTAGTTAACACGGGAGAGCTTGGGACAGGCATTGGGCTGCAGAATGTCCCATAACAAACCTGATGTTTTGCCATTTCTTTATCCACTTGTCTCCTTGTTAAAATGTAGTTCCTGCAGGGCAGTGAGGCTCTGGATTGAGCAACAGTTCTGTTACACATAGTTGTACTGAGGACGTTTATTTCAGTATTTAAAGAGATTGTTGACGCCATCTTCTCAAGACTCCCAGTCCTGTTAACACAAAAATACACTTTGGTGAAAAAATTACATCCTAAAACAAAAGAGTTATCCATTCTTTTCCTTTAGAGGAAGGATGAGTTCAATATCACTAAAGTTTTGTTAGCCTTTCTTCATTTCTGTCACTTTGATTTCAATCAGCAGTGCCATAGCAGGAAGATTATCAATTTAATTAATGCCCTACTGGAGGTACAAATGAAGAACACTAATATAATTGTTGTTATTATTACTATTAATTACTATAATAATATTTTATATTATTCAGAGGATAGTATTAGCATAACCCTGTAAATTGTATTGTATTTTTCTCCTTCTGGTGAATAAATACGCAAGAATGTTAGTGATATTAGTCCTCATGTACAACTCTGTACTCCCTGTATTTTGATTCTTTACTGAGTATTTCCTGCAAGATAATGAAGTTTCCTTTCCTTTACTAATTGGATAACTGAGATTAATTATTAAATTAGATCCACTTGTCCAACATAATCTTGCAATGACTTGATATTATTAGGTCAAGATGATAGCAAAAAAAGTATATTAATTCAAGTGTTACACTTGCATATAGCTGCAGTTTGCTGTTTAGGATAAGTCTTCAACGACTTCCAGGATGGGAGAGTTATTTTGGTGATGAGGTGTAGTAAAGGAGCTGAAACCTATTTTGTCTTGGACATAATCATAATTGCTCACATCTCCTGTCTCTGCTCCTCTGAGGCTTTTAACTAACAAGTTTGTAGAGGAAGAATAAGAGCCAAGTACATGGAATGACTTTGAAGGATGTGGTTGCATCTCTCTAGCTCTGATGCTTGTAGTGGCATTTCATGTTGTCAGACTAATTTTACCACATTTTAGCAGAAAACACATTGAGATTTCACAGGCTTCTCAGTAGCTCTGTGCAGTTGTGACATTTTTAAGCAGCTTCCACAAACTAAACCATATATGACAAGGATTTTTCTCAGTACTCTTCTCAAATGAGAACAATCCATTTTATATGTTGGAGATAATCAAGTAATCTGTTTTTAATAATGTTGGTCAACAAAGATAGTATTCCTCCAGTGTTATTAATAGTTTTGCATTTGGCCGCATATAAAAATAAATCTGTTTTGTTTCAAAACCTTTTACAGTGAAGACATTTAAGCCATACAGTCATATGTTACTCAGCAACTTGCAGGGCATCCTTGCTCCCCTGGTGCAAAGTCAAAACCAATTTATGTCCCCAGCTGGTGACTGAGCACAGCCAGCCTCTCAGGTGCGTGCAAGAACCTTTTCAGAGATTTCTGCCGTGCTGTCAGAGGTGCAGGGAGGGAGTGTGAGGTGACTGATGTCATCCCTGCCTGAGTGGAACCCTGATAATTTTATTACATTTCCAGTTGAAGAGGCACACTTCCCCTGAGTGATTCTGAGATACCCTAAACTAAGAAAATGAGCCTTATGTCATCTAAATTGTCTTAGCTGTGCAGCTTAGAAAAGCCTCTCTCTGTCTCAATGTAAATGAAAGACATAATAGGGAAATCTCTCCAAAGCAGGCCAAACAAAGGGAACAAAAATACGAAGATGAAATTGAATCCCTTTCAGTCAAGTCAGAAGGAGATGGAACCTCCTTCTCCAAAAGCAGTGGAACTTGGGCTCTAATGGAAAGGAAATAATGTGTCTAATTATCTACTAATGCTGATTGTAGTGCATCTGCCTGAAGTGAGAGCGTGCCGTTGCCCAGCGTGGCATTTCTGCACGTTCAGGCACCATTAGTTAAACACTCATTAACGTCCGGACATGGGGAGAGAGGCAGGATGGAAATGCTGAGTAGCAAATCACTAAACCAGTGCTGAAAAACTTCTCTCAAAAACCAGTTATGCCCCTTTTCAGGTGCTTGTCGTTGTTCTGCAAACTCGCCTTTTCCCGTGATTGTGGCAGGTTTTAAGACATTCCTCAATAAATAGATAGGACTGATCCACTTAGTGCTTCTGCTTACCAGATAAAAAGCAACAGTCAGTCTAAACAAGTTTCACAAAAAACCTGTATAAAAATAAATGTTCTTACTTTCACAGTGACAAGTTTGGCTGCGTTCAGTTGAGCTGCAAAACCAAAACTTTCCATTAAACCTGGGCTGCTAGGCAGGATGTTGTAACAGAAAATATCAGTAGATTGCAGAGCAATTCTTTATGAGCTTTAAAAAAGAACCAAGCCTTAGAAAAGTTATCAAAAACCAAACAAAAAAATTCCCACTTTACATGGCTAGATTTGAAAAGAGTTTGAGGACCTCATTAAAATTTTAACCAACGTAATTTGTAGCTCAAAAGATGTAGAGATTGGGAAACCTCCTTACTTTCTGATTAGGAAGTTATCATTCAAGTGATGTTTTATTTAGTCTACTTGGATCCACAGCATGTGCCCCAGTGGAAATATCAGTGAAGATGTACATTAAATACTGTATTGTTTCAGCTCTCAGTGAAGAGATTTGATGCTACTGATACAAGCTGGTATCAGCTGTCAGGGAGTGCAGTGAGGTGGCTGAAGGCTGTGTCCCAGCTCAGCACCTGGTTGAACTGATGAACAGAAAGTCTGGGTGACAATGACAGTCACATTGAGGCACCCAGCTCTGGGCACCTGTGTGCCAAGTGAGGTAAACTGGGCCCCTTGTATAAAGTTACTGTGGCACAGTCTGTATTTGGCTTTTCATGACTCAAATGGAAGAGCATTTTCCAAACCAGGAGCACAGTTTACTTTGAAAATACAGCAAGCAATGCTGAATCCCACTCACACCACAGCCAAAAGGGTGGAATCTTGCTGGGCTCTCTACAGGGTCTGCACTGCACTGGGGGTCCCCACAGTGCTCTGGCTTCAGAGCTCCTCAGTTCCCATTCAGATGCTGGAAGGCTTCCTCCAGTGTCTGAGCTTCACCAGATCAAGGCTGAGTGGGTTTTGCTTGTTTTTTCTAGGACATTGAAGCCCAGAGCTCAGTGGAACAGTGCTGAGCTCCCTGCTTTGGGATCAGGGGCTGGGCACTCTGCATGAGCCTCTCTGCTGTTCTAAAGTTGCATTCCTGCAACTTCCTAAAGTTCCATGCCTGCATTTAAATGCTCAGAGCTCCTTTGTGCTTTGTCATGGGCTGCTCCTCGTGCTCCAGGGCCACCCCACAGGGTTGCAGTGCCATCTCCAGTACTGATGGCTTTGGGACGGTTTCATCAACATCACTGTTGTTCTTCATAAAAACCTTTTTTTTTAACATCCATAAAATGAAAGACCTTATTAAGAAGGGTGCTCTCTATTGAGGCTGTGGCCTGTCATACTGACTGATGTTTTCTGATCCTTCCTGGAATTTGCCTATCTCTGCCTTTACATAGTTCATAATTTCTCTGTGATTATATGATCATTTACTTCTGTTTTTATATCAAGTGTGTTCTTCCATTAAGCTACAGCTAAAATATTGTCATTAGATCCCTGTTTACTAACATTTTTTTAAATCCATCTTTCTTTTCACAGAGACATCAGCAAGAATCAAATAACTGACATTGCACCTGATGCATTCAAAGGCTTGAAATCTCTCATTTCATTGTAAGTAGAAAATAGAACTGAATGGGCATTTGGGGAGAGCTTGCATGTAAGAGAAATAAAAATGATAATGTGCTGTCTGGGGGAACATATGTTTCTGTGTGCAACTGCCAGCTTGTGTGAAGCATCTGATCTTTTGTAAATGAAAAATTTTGTAAATGAAAAATGAAGTTTAGAAAGGAGGACTGTCTACAAGTCTCTCATAAGGCTGCTGACTTCTGCACTTCTTTAAATCAGTGCATTATTCAATCTCCTCTACACATGCACCTGCAGGCTGCTCCTCATGGCACACCAAAACCTCATGTTTATACACCTTAGCTGTAATTACTGCTTTATTAAGCTGGAAGGGGACTAAAGTATGATTTCATACAGAAGATAAAAGGAAGGTAGGATCTCTTGACAGCCTTTTGTTTCTCTTTATAGAACACAGAAAAGGGATTTAGGACCAAGTTGAATTTACATGCAGCTGTATTTCAGCCTAGGTGCCCACAGCACTATTAAAACAGTCTAGCCTTTAATGGCTAAAAAGAGCAATACAAGGTCAGAAGATGAATATTGAGGATAAATAAGAATATAGTGGTAGAAAGCCCCATGTTGAGAGAAGAAGGAAGCACAACTAGAGTGATATTTACCTGTATTAATTTTAAAAACAGTTTGGAAACAATTATCTCATTAATATTCATATCACCTGGCTTGGTTTTTAAAAAACTGTAGTTTTTTCTACAAGCTGCCACAGTTTTATTTTCTGAATACTGGATAATTCTGAGAAACTGAATGATTTTTTGACTAGAAGAATATCAGAAAGTTATTAAGTACTAAACTTACATGTTGCAGTAAACCTCTAAGCCAGAATGCAGGAGGATTGGCCCTTTCTTGTGCCCTGAATCCAGCTGGGAGAATGCCAAAACTACATATTAAGTGTTGCTGCTGTTTGTTGACTAGTTCAGGCGGTGTTATTCAACATGCTGTGGAAATGGTCAAATCCCTCACTGCTGTCTGGAAGCAATTCAGCAAGAGAGTGACATTTACTGAACGCTACAGCTCTGGCTTGGTATGAAACTGCTGCTGGAGCTGCAGTGCTGCAGCTGCCTGCTCCTGGCAAACCTCCTGGCTAGGAGTGAGCTGGACAGGCAGGACATTCCCACTGGGCTTGGCTTCCCAAGGCAGAACTTACTCAGCTTTAGCCCAGTTACCCCCAGGTGGCCTCAGGAGTGTGGGACAAAACACATCAGAGTGGACAGAGAGGAATTGAGGATATGAACTGGGCAGGAGTTTACAGTGTTTTGACTTGCAGACAGAAGCAAGTGACATGACTGTGTATTCTCTGCCCCGTCATCCAAGGCGATGTTTTAAGTAAATGATGTTTGAATGTGTTTCTGTCCTAGTGGGTTAAACAGTGCTCAAGTTAATGCCAGTAGGTTGTGGCAGGGAGATGAGATCAGCACAGCAAAGGCTGTAGCAAGGGAACTGCCTCCAAGTCTTCCCATTGTTCCATGTTTGCCTCAGTTTCCCTCCAGCACAGACACACAAAGCTGTAACACAGTTTCTCCTCTCCTTGGCAGCCTTGTTTCTAAGACAGTATCAACTCCAATCTTGAAATTATCAGCCTCCTCCTCTAGGGTCAGTTGTCTGCTGTGTTTTTACTTTCTTTTGAAAGGTTTTGCCCCTGCTGTTCATTGCAGGTAGGTCTTACAAATGTTTTCCCTATAGTTGACAAGCCATGGTTAGTTTCCTCATCTTTCTTGACCTGTCACCCAGCCCTGGCAGGTTCCTCCTTGTAGTGCTTTCAGTTTCTGAGCCCTAGATATCTTTATGGAGCAAGGTCAGTAGATTCTGGGTTTGTCTGAAGAAAGCTTCCCCATGTTTCTACCCCTCAGGAGCAGAGTATCTTCTTTTGTCTGAACTCTGCCACAGCCACCAGCCCAGCTCAGTCAGGCACAGAAAGAGAAGTGCAGAGAAGAGGACTCCTGGGACGTGCCAGCCCTCCCAATGACACTGCCAAAGGGAGAGAACAAGGAGGCAGAAATGAAGTGAGGCAGTGGCTTTCCAGTGTTTTCTCTCCTAGCAGCTCAGTCTATTGGTGCCCAAGGCCCCAGTAGCTTTACTCAGCTGCGTGTCCTGAAGGAACGCTGCTCTGCAGACAAGGAACAGCTCTTCTGTTCCTGCACCTCAGTCAGATGTGATTGGTGCATCCATTTTAATGAGGCATCATCGAGGGTTAATCGCTGTGCACAGCAGCTGGACTTTTCAGCTAGCTGAGTTCCAGCCAGAAGAAAGGAGGAGAAAGTGTTAATGCACAAATAGGAGGAAGCAACTTGGTTTCCATTAAAAGTGAAGTGCTGCTGTACAACCTAACATCCTTGCGCTTTTTTGGTCTGTTTTTATTCCCATTTTGTGCTCCTGCCTCTGCTCCCTGCTTGCATGCAATCACAGTGCTCCCTATGGGTCTGGAGAGCCAGAGTGCTCCTCTGGAAGGCAGCCAACGTTGTTAGTCTGCCTGCCTAATGCAGGCCTATATTTAGTGGGTTCTACTCTGCTTTCTTCTGAAGTCAGCTTGGCTTGGTGTTTCCAGGCAGAAATGCTTCTCAGAGTACTCCGCCTGTTGTACTTGTGTTGAGATGGTAGAAAAAACAGTATATTGCAGTTTTCAAAACATGGGAATATTTATAACAGAAGCTGTTTCCTCTAAAATGTATACAACTTGAATCTTTTAAAAGTGCCAAGTGATCCATGTGCTAGCAGGTCATACTTTTTATATAATCTATATATTTTCTCTAACAAGAAATTCACCTATGGGAGTCAAACGGACACAAAATGGTTATACTTGAAAGCAGCCATTTCTGCCTTGGCTTTTCTCTGCATTTAGCAAAAGAAAGGCGGGTTTGTTCCTGTAGGGTACTCAAGACTTCTCCATTCCCCACATGCTGGAAAAAATAAGTTACTTTCTCTGTGCCCATTTTTCAATGGGATTTTGTTGCCTATTCATATTACTCTTTGGAACAAGAAATTTCTACTTAGAAACATTTGGGGATGCACATAACTTCTATTTGTTTTCCTGCTTGTTGCAGAGTAAGGAACTGGAATCCTTATGCTTTAAGAACTCTTTTTTTTCCCTTCTTCTTCTTCTTCCTAGAGTTTACAGGCTTTTCCTTTTCTTCTTCTTGTACTGGAAGAATTAGTCTTGTCGTGCAATATTTTCTTCATATAAGTATGAGAGCAAATAGTACTCATGCATTGAGAAGTGTGGCAAAATTGGTTGGTTGCAAATGAATGTATTATCTGAATTTGAAGGGAAAGTTTGAGAAGCACTCTGTGTGCAGTACTGGTGTTTGTGTTCCATGGTTAGCAGGGCCTCTGCAGGAGCTGCAGGGGTTAATAACAGCCCAGAGCACGGGGGACAATAGGAATAATTTCATGTTTCAGGATTGCTGCACACACTTTCTAAAGTAAATTAGTTTATCACTGAATCAACTCAGAATCTGTTTGATATCAGTGAGAGAGTTGTATCAGCATTTAATTATTGTTAATAGTATCAAAGATAAATGTAATTCTTGGGGTCAGTAAACGTCCCACAAATGTAGGTTTGGAGGCCATATCCAGACTGTCTGGGGACATTTTGTGAGATATGACAAAATAGTCTAAGGCTTCAGGGTGTTAAACTGCATGAAAAAGTTTTAGACCATTGCAGAGGGAGAATCCCTTTGGTTTTGTTCATATACTGAATTAAGCTAATGAGCACTTTCAAAGCTTAGATCAGCCTGGGCACAGAGACAAGAGACAGCTTAGGTTTTGACATAGCAGTCCCATTTAGGCCATCATCTCCTGGGTGATGATGTATGGGGTGTCATTCATGGTGATTTGAAATCTGCAATAAAACACTGTCTATTGCAATAGCTGACAAACTTATTTTAAGGTAACAAATTGCTTTGGATAGTTTTACTGTGATTTATTTAGCTTAGCTTGTTCTGAAGAAATATGAAATAGTGCAGGGGAAAAAAATTACATGTCTAAGTTTCTTCTAGATATTAGAAATTTATTGCTGTTTTTATCCCTATCAATTTGTCCTCTTCTGAAAACCTGAATTCGTGTTGAGCCTGTGCCATTGTACGTAGCTTGGGAAATATAATTCTTCCTAGCAAGAATTGTTTTCACAGTCTGAAGGAAAGTTAAAAGCATTCTGAGGGCTGAAAAAGACATTGCATAAAGTCACAATTTGACACTTCAGTAAGAATGTTTCAGCCCAGCCAAAATAAAGGAACACTTAGCTGGAAACCATATGGTCGAAAGTAAGGGATTCTGTGCTAGGCTTTCATACCTCAAAAAACTCTGTGTCACCTTCAAGGGAAAAAGTCTCTGTATTCTGTGATCTGACTTAATGAAGCAGCTAAATTGCAACTACATTTGCAAGTAAGGAAGCTGAGGAGCAGAGACATAAAATAAAGAACACAGCAATTATTGTTTCACACCCTTCGAAGGTGGCGTGTTAAACTTCAGTGCATCTGAAAGGTCATGTATTGGCAAAGCCAGTGCAAATTCCCTCAATTTAAAATGGTGCAAGAGGTCAGAATGCATAGAGACTGTGAAGAATCAGTGTAAATTTTATATTTTAAGACCCTTCTGCTGAAGGTTTGGCCCATCACTGATTATATTTTCACCTAACATGCTTGTGGCTACATGTGCTTCTTTGCTTCCTTTGTGTGTGGTGTGTCCCAGAATTGCAGATCAATCTATGCAGTGACTATTTTCACTGTTTAATCTTTATTTAAGAATATCAGTTGCATTAAATGGCAAAACTTGAAGTTCAGTAGTAACAATTAATTATTTAATTGGAAATTTAATATCTATTTAATTGGAAATTTACTGTCCCAGGATAGATGTATGTTTAGGGGACTATTAAAATATGATGCCAGAATCAGGCTGAAGAACACAATGCCTCATTTGTGTCTGTTTTGTATTTGTATAACTTATTGTTGCAGATCCATAATGACTCTTTAGGGTGCAGCTCCCAGGGATTTCCAGTGCTTGCAGTGCTGCCTGGGGTCTGTGCTTTATGTGCTGTGGTATTTCTCAGACCCGAGGCTGACTTGGCTTCCTAAAGATGAGAAACCAATGAAGAAGCAGGAGCCTCCAAAAAAAAAAAACTTAGTAATTTTTTTTGGTGTTCTAATAAATGTTCTAATTCACTGATTCATTGTCTATTGGCGGCAATTACTGAGCTAATTTTATTTTTATTACATGTTAACATTGTTAGTGTATTTTTAATTAAAAAAATGCTTCGGGTCTAAAATTTCAAGTGCTTTGGGATAGAAGAAGGGTTGTGTTCCTGTGCCAAGCCTGCACATTAGCCAGGACACCTGCACGTCCTGCAACACGTGTAAGGGAAGCAAGTGAACACCATTTTTAGAACTTGTAATACCAAAGACCAAATCTCCTAAGATTTATCCCTGCTGGTAAAAGCACTGGAGATTTTAAGAAGCTCTTGAATTGAATTGGTTGTGTTTTCTGCTTTCTTAAATTTTTGTTTGTTGTTTTGTTTTGGCAGTTTGGAGGTTGGGTTTTTTGTTTGTTTTGAGGCATTTTTGGGTGGTTTTTTTTTTATTTTAGTTTTGTTTTGTTTTTTGGGGAGGGGTTGTTTGTTTGTGTTTGGGGTTTTTTGTCAGGGGTGTTTGTGTGGTTCCTTTTCCCCCCAGAGCTGCTGCTGTGGGAGCAGTGGGTGCAGAGCAGGAGGAGAGGAGAGGAGAGGAGAGGAGAGGAGAGGGAGAGGGAGAGGGAGAGGGAGAGGGAGAGGGAGAGGGAGAGGGAGAGGAGAGTCGCTGTGGCTGCAGGGACTCCCAGCCCTGCTGGCTCCATCTGCTCTGCCCAGGGCAGCAGTCGCTGCATCAGAGCAGGAGCCTGGTGCACCAGGAGCCAGCCCAAGCCATGATCCTTGGTGTGAGTGTGCTCTCCTGGCTGACAGAACTCTGAGCAGGTTTTCTGGGCTTCTTCCTGCAGTGAAGGGCAGTGGGAGCTGCAGAGGGAGGGCAGAGCAGTGCAGCTCTCCCCTCCTCTGTGCAGCCCTGGCATGGCAGGCAGACGTGGCACCAGCTAACGTGGCTCTGTGCAGTGCTGAACATGAATATGAATTAGAGACAAGTGCCTGAGCTCTCATACTGACTTTTGTTTAGCTGCTAATCTGTTTGAATGCTAATGTGCCACATGCACATAAGCCAAATTAGTTTAGAAAATGCTTATTTTCCTTTTCATGGCTTCTAAAAATCGGAGCTTTGTTTTATTTTATAAGCTACTTTGATCTGTTTTATTTTGCTCAAAATAATAAAGAAGATGTATAAACACATCCAAGGTTGAAAGTTCAGTAGCACGATGCACTATGACCTTCTGACTCTCAAATTAAAAATAAATGAAAAAAAATTGCTTTGAGGGTCTTATTTTGATATTTACATTCAGTAGTACCATAGGACATGAGTGTTGATATTTCTTTAAGGTTTTGCTTTGCCTCTAAAGCCAGAATAACCCTTAGGCTGGAGTGGGGATGTTTTTATTTTCCATGGGCATTTTGTAGATCTTACCTTCTAAATTCTTTACTGTTGTACTATGAATTATTGATCAGGACTGCTGATCCTGCTCCTTCACAAAACTAAGGAAGATATTTCTCTGACATCCCAGAGTTTGCAGTCGAAACTCGGTGTACAGATGACACGCTTGCTAAAGAAAGGTTTTTCAGAAAGACTGAAAGGTGAAAAGGAAGCACACTGGGTTCTGTGGGCATTCATGTTTTAACCTTTTACAAATATTTTATTTGCAGAGGTTTTGGTTTTTGCTTTCTCATACAGGTGCACACATCTTTGTTCAGATGGCAGTCTGTGAGTCAGCCTTTCACATGATGGTTTAGAGACCAGTGAAATCCAGGGACTTGAATATTTTGTCTGAATGGTCCTGTTAAACCTTTCCAAGTGCAGCCACCATTTCCATCTAGCTTTGGATAGAGTGTAAAAATCTTCATGTATTGCATTAAATCTTGTTGAAATAGGAAAATGTGTGTGTCTTCTGGAGCTACAGTTAAGAAACAATCAGAAAAAAAATTAGAAGAATTTATTACTGACAAGAAACACTAATGGGAGCAGCACATCACAAACACCTCCTGACTCTGTACTAGATAGAGAAATTGTTACATTTGTTTATAGAGAATACAATGCTGGATTACCCTTAGTTTCTTGAGAAGCACTTCAGTTCCTGCTAAACTGTAAAAGTAATGAAAAATTTGGTTTCAGTTTAGGTTTTGGTATTTAAATGGTGTTATTTTGTTTAGGCTCAGAAATGAGGTGATCTGTGAACGCTCCCACAGGGGTGATGGACTCCCAGTGAGTGATGAGGAGTAAACTGCAGTGGGGATGCTCTGGGAAGGCCAGGGGCTATTGGAAATGGTCTGTCGTGCTAAGAGTTTGTTTTTCAGTATGTTCAACTCTGCCTAATATTTGAAACGTTGTCAGGCAGGGTAAGCCAGGATTTCAGCCAACATCCAAGCCTCACATGGCCTTTTGATTCATTGCCAGCCTATTGTTCCACATTAAAAAGTGAGGGAATCAACCAGTTTAGTGGCACATAAGCAGCAGAGTTTTGGAATGAGCTGGTTTATAACCATTTGCCATGTCCTATGTAGAGCACAGAAATTCATAAATTCTGTTTTTCCCAGTTTAAAATGTTTAGGTGAGGCAAAATGTTGTCAGAGGGAGCCTCATCATCTTCCCTTTTAGCAGGACTCACATAAGCTCCTCAGCCACTCTGGTTGTGACAGATGACACCGACCTGCAGAAATGACATGAGCAAATACTCCAGCCATGATTGAATTTCTGGTGTTCCTGTCATACATGATTTTACTCTGATCACTGGGTAACACATCTCAGCATAATGCTGGTTCTGTCTCTCTTCCTCCTTAGTTCAGTTTCTGAGATAATATATGTGCATTTTTCCATTAAGAAATGAAATATTTTTCACGTTAAAAGGGAATCCTGGATATCAGGTCATATATTTATGGTTGATTAAATATAAACAGTGACTCTTATTTTTTGCTAATAAAGCTTTACTGATTTTTATGACTATGCTATACCTAAATTATTTTGAGTTCCTGAAATATATGTCTATTTCCAGTTCAGGATAAATTTCTTTATATTAGTTCATTGAAATGGTAACAGCAGCTGGTGAAGCCATAATATTTTATCCGATGATGCCTGTGTCACATTTCATGCCAATTACTGTATCTTAAGAGACTCAGTTATGTGAAATTTTATTGACAACCAGCTTGTGCTCTCTGGCTTTTAAATTCAGTATTACTGAGCAGAATCCTACGTTTTTGCATCAGACAATGTGCCTTTCAGTGGCTAAAATATTTCTAAAAAGGATGAAAAAAAAATCCCTTAACAGAATGAAAAATATTTCAGATACAGTTTTTGGATGATGTCCAGTTTCTACATTAAAAATGCCTTCCAACACCAGACGAAGGCTGAATCATAACGACTCATTTAATGCCATGTGCTCTCTGAAAGGAAAATGAGATCAGTGGTTAAATGAAATGCCCACAGATCCTGGGCATGGTGCACCATGATCAATAAAGATGATAATGCAGAGATGTGGGAGGACACTAAACTGGTCTGTTATTTAAGATTTATTTTGTCTTCCTGAATCTTTCAGAGTGCTCTATGGAAACAAGATCACGGAGATTCCCCAGGGCCTTTTTGATGATCTTGTGTCTCTGCAGCTGCTGTGAGTATGATCCCTTCCTCTTCTTTATTTTACTGACTAGCTAGATTTACTGTTCTTTCAGCTTCTGACATTAATAGAACCACCTTTTCCACTGAAAACTCACTGGGATGTGCTAGTCTGTTGTTTCTGTGTCAGGCAAGAGGGAGGCAAGGGCTGAAAAAACTAAAAAAGGAAGGTGTCAACAGTTTTATAGCACAGTGTGTATAATGGATAATAGACACAGAGGATTTAAGTGTGGGGAGGAAATGAGAGACTCAGTCCAAGAAAGGAAATTTGGTCACCGGCTGATGCGTGGGTGGGGATGCCATCTGATTGTTTTTACACATTTAGCACTTGTGGTTGAATGTCTGGATCCTTGAGGGCTTCTGTGCTGCAAGAACCTGCTGGGGCAAGTGAGAGGGCAACGTGAGAGGTTGGATTGCTGCAACTCATGCTCAGTTCCACGTTCTTCTTATGTCAATTGGGGCTCTGTTGGAAATGATTTTACAATATATTGTTACTTTAAGTATTTTATGCTGTGTGTGAGTTAACTTGCAGTCATGATCAGGGTAAGATATATAGAGAGATATTCAGTATGTGTTAATGGAGCAGAAAAAATTTCCTAAGCCAAATGTGAAATTGCAAATTTCACTCACGCTTGTCACCATGATCACATTGGGAACCAGTAACTCCTTCAAAGGGAAGGGAATCATCATCCAGTCAGTAGAGGGCACAGCAGGAAAGTGAGTTCAATGTGTATTCCTGATGTTCTGATTACTATCATGGATGATGCTCCCAGAAAATAAAGGTGATGTATCAAAAGTGAGTCAATTCTGGTTTATGTCACATACAGCACTCCACCCCAAACAGTAAATCCTATTTAATATAGAATTTGAAGTAGCTTTTAGACACGTTACTTGAAGCCTTTCTGACAATCCTGTTGTATTTGAATTTCCCAAGGAGTGTCATTGCCATTGGATGTGTCACTGTGATTGCAGCCTTTGCTGCCCCTATATGGGATAGCAAAGTGAGCTTAGATTTAGATCAGCATTCATGAGCAAAGCCAAACAAGTAAAATGAGGTCACTGAAATGACTCTCCATGCTAAATGAAGCCCTACTCAGATGTGTGATTTATCCATAAGACCTTAATTGCAGACATGGAGCACCCTGTCCCAGAGCAGGGCAAGCAAGAGCCCCTTTGGTTTGGCTGTGCCAGTCCCTGAGCTGGGGCACTGGGGAGCTGCCATTGTTTTATCTTCACCCTGAGCACCTTTCTCTGGCAGCTCCTTTCCTCTCTCCTGCCCCAAACCTCACAAGTCTTCAGTGTTTCCATGGCAGCCTGGCAGTAAGAGAAATGTTGGAGATGGTTTGCCAGGTGTGAGGACAATAATTATGAAAGTGCAGAGGAGCTGGGACTCATCCTGCTTTGACCTCTGAGAAAAAAACCTCTATTTTAAAAAAATCTGAGATTCACAACCATTCTTCCCAACCCAAATATTTTACAACTTAGAAGAGATACTCTTCAAGACTGGTTCTGTCTAATCCAGGACAATTTACTGATAGAATCCTTCCCAGTAGGAAAATATAAATAAGAAAATCACTCAACTCATGGATCCCTGTGTCCTATAAAAATATGGGTCTAGAACTTTTGCATAAGGCATTAAGCAAATTTTAACTCCTTTATAGAATAGTCCTGGTGTGCATATAGAGTGACCTTCAGTGAAGGGCATATTTAAGACAAGATACAATTGTTTTTAGTCAGAATTATCTCAAGTGATGCATTGTTGTTGGCACAAAAATCTGTGTGCCAGGGAACCACTGAAAGGTGTTGTACTTCAACTGTTTAAACATTCTCAAGCTGAGACAATCTAAGTAGGTTGCCCCTTTTTGGGATTCCCAAAATTCCATGACCCTGGAGCTTTCCAGGGTCTTGTTGAGCGTGTATCTTTTGGCAAGGAGAGCACTGAATGATCATGTTTTAAATGCAAACAAATGTCTACAGCTTCTTGGATTGTGGCTTTGAAGCAGCTGTTCTGGGATTGCTTGTAGTATTTTAATGGCTACTAAAAAAAAAATAATAAATGGCATTCGTTGGTCTTAGACCTGCTGTTGTACAATTGGAAGAGTGCCCTATGATTAGATCTAATTTAGTGTTCCATGGGCACTAGATTGGATTTCTTCTTATTAGTCTGGAGACACTCTGATAAGAACACACTGATTAAGGTATCCTGGTAGCCTGTCTGATTTCCTGAGCTGGAGCAGCAGCAGTTTTGAAAATGTACTGGCTTTATGATAAAGCAGGACAAAGTGAGAAAAAAGGGACTCCTTCTGGGTCCTGTATTACTTAGAAGGAAAAACTATAATTTAAAAAGAAAATATATTATTTAAAAGGAAAAAAAATACTGTGAAATTTCAGAACAGATAATATTGTTAATAACAGATAATATTGTTAATAACAATAATTGTTTTAGATAAAACTCATCAGAGTTTCTCAGACATGTAATTATTCTTCAGTTTAAATATAATGTCACAATATAGGCCAGGATTATTCTGGATTCTGGCTGAATTGTTCTCTGTAAGGGCCTAACACCTTCAGACAGTACCCCTGGTGTCAGGAGCCCCAGGGCTGGATAAAGGAGTTCTCATCTCAGGCATGGTCACATCTTCAAGTGTCCTGTTGGACTTTGGTGTAGGGGAAGTGAATTCAGAACAAGTTTTAGACCACCTGGCTGGCATCAGCATTGCACATTTCTGCCCTTTCAGGCAGAGGTGGTGAGCCAGTATTATATTATATTTGGCAAGAAAATAACTGGGCATGCTTAGATAATAAGAATTTGGAGGGGGTTTTTTGAGGGATTAGGGTGTGGTTTTGTTGGGCTTTTTTTAAACCCCATGGGTTTAATTCAAAATGTTGTTTCTGAAGTTTTATTATAAGTAACTATCTTAAGTAGTTAACTTTACCCGCAAAAATAATTGCAATTGGATTTTTTGCTAAATTGCTGATTTCACAAATCTTCTGTGTTTCTTAAATATGCAGTGGTAACCAACAGAGCAGCAAAAATTCTTCTTGGAGTCCAACAACACATCTGTTCTGTGGAGCAGGAGCTTTTCTTGGACCATGTAGTTTTCCTTATCCTTTTTGATGGTGCCAGAGGAGAGGATGATAGAAAGCTTTGTAGCTACTGTACCCTATCCTCATACATTCTTCTTTTCAGCAGGTTGTATCAAGTGCCTTCTGGGAATTTTAGGTCAATTTGGGTTTGAGACATCTATGTTGTTTTCCAGAAAGAGATAACTGGAGTGGGTTTTTTTTAGCTTTTGTGGGTTTTTTAAATACAGTGAACGGAAACTTTCATATTATTGGGGGAGCAATGCATCCAAGCTGTGAAATAGTGTTTGATTTATTCGATTGTTTTCATTTCTTGCATTTAAATGCCAAAAGAATGGCACGGTGGAAGTTTTCGAGTAACAATTAGCTGTGGACAGTTAGTCCATGAGACCTTCAGCTGACCTTGGGCTTTCTAAAAACTGGAAGACATTTAAATGTCTGCTCTGCTGTCCTTCAGTTCCCCTGGAGTGTGGACAGGCTCCTTCAGGAGCCCCTGAGCGTGCCAGAGTGCTGCCAGTCACTGCACGGGGGGCACAGCACCACCTGCAGCTCCTTCCCTGCAGGCAGCCCTGGGACAGACAAACCCAACAGCAGCAATGGGCACTGAGTTTGTGAGCCAAAATTTGCCATGTCTGAGTGACACGCTTCCCTCCCTGCACCCACCTTCCAACAAACACTCTGGGAGCCTTTTCACTGCAGCCGTGCATGTTCCAGTTCCTGGAACGAGGAGCTATCAGAAAATCTCTGCTCTTTAAAGAGGCTGGATAGCAGGATAATATGAGGGGTGGAGTCTCATTTTTCAAATGTCTGGCAAGTAACAGTTTTCAATAAATCCTTTTCCTTGAGGAAATTTACTTTGCATAGTTACTAATCATACAAGTGCTCAGGAGTGTTGATTCTAAATCTTTGTGATCCTCAAGGTTTACTGAGCAAGAAAAATCCCCATAGTGGGCTCTGTTTTGGTGTTGCTAAACATCAGGAGATCTACTCCTGTGGTACATATATTTTAAAATCAGAGGCATGTTGTGTTTCTCTCTCAAAAAATGAAGCCAAAAGCCTACAGCCTTCTCCTCCTTCACCTCATATCTGGTCATTAGGGAAAACTCAACACTGCAGTTGGAAAGGACCAGTAATCCTAATGGTGCCTGGAGTTTAACATATTGACAGATAAAGTGATGTCAGAAGTGGTGACAAATTATCACTCATCTAACCTTATGGTTCAAATTGGAACTAGATATAATATTTACAACTTCAGCTGACCCTAAAATAGACGTTGTATGAAGTGACAAGTCATGTGTGTACTTTCAGAAACTGCTATCATCAGTCTTCCCAAAATTCAGCTGATCAAATTTTGGTTTGAGTGATTCATATATTTTTTCTAACTTGCTTTTTATTCTGTGTTTTTCTGGGATGAATAAGGCAGACACTTGGTATTCCCAGCTTTTTTTCTGGTGAGGTTCATGGCAGATTTGCCAAGTTTGAAGTGCTTGTGTTGATTTGTAATTTTAAATTGATTCCCAGTACTGAAGAGCTTAAAGCAGGATGTACCAATTATTTATAGTGTACTTTTGGGGCTTGATAGGAACTCAAGGAGAATGCTGTGATGTACAAACTCAGAGTATTTAAAAACAACAGAATGTATATCAATTCCAGTATTTGGCATTGTATACATTGCACTGTTGTATACATAAATATATTAACCAGCTATGTAAGCAGTACAGAAATATCAGAATAAAGGAGGTACAGTTTTCCATTTACAAGTCTTTAATAGCACAGTAGTCTCTTCTCTTGCCCATAGTGATCTGGGCTTTAAGTGATGTATAAAATCTTCTTGTTCTGTGGAGTTCTTAATTTTTCTCATGGAGAATAGACAACAGTCAGTAAAAAACAAGAGACCTTGTGACTAAATGTAAGGGGAAAACATTTCCACAGTGATGTCAGGTAGTTGGAGTAGGCTGCCCAGAAAGCATTCTCTGTTCCTCAAGGTTTTAAAGGCCAGACTATATCCAGGCTGAATAAAGTTCAAGGTAACCCAATCTGACCTTGCAGCTCATCCTGTTTTGGCAGCCTATCAGGACAAGAAACCACTGGAGCTTCCTGGAATTCTGAATTATTCTGTGATCTGGTGATCTGCATTAACTGTGCATGAATGAGTCATGCTTTGAGTGGGCTTCATACCAGATGACCTGGAGGTCCTTTGTAACCTATGTCATTTCTGGGATCTGTGAACCTAAATTCTTGGCAAAAATGGCATATGAGCTTTTCTCTTGATTACTCAAAATATTTCTGGCTACAGCACAGAGACGATGGCACCCTCATCCTTCCAGCCCAGGACAGAATGCTCTCTGCACAGACCTGTTTAATAGCTTTAGAATTGCTTTCCAGCCATTTGCCTCAAGCTTTTTTCCTTCAGATTTCTGCTTTTAGGTTGCTATTGTCATAATGTTACTAAACTCAATGGCCGCTGTTAAAAGTGAGGAAGCAGCATCTGCCAGACTCAGAAATACAATTACAGTCAAGCACTAATGAAAGACTGCAGCAGCATCTTCCTTTCCTGTGTCACTCGTGTAGCCTGGCTGCATGCAGCCTCCCAAAACCACTGCTCATCCCTGTGTCAGTGTGATCCAGCTGCCCCTCTGACAGTGCTCCGAGCTGGACTCCTCTGACAGAGGCTCTACTTCTTGTTATTACACAGAAATCTAACTCTGACAGCCCTGAAAGTTGTGAAAATGTGTTTGTTCTGCTGTGCATCTGAATTATCATGTGGTTATCTAGAATCAGCTGTCATCCTACCTGCAGGCAGAAGTTAGACACTATTGAATTTCAAATAGCAGAAGTCTGGGTGCTTTGACAACACGTTTATAATTCTCCAGGTAGTAACAGAAGTACCACAGGATTGTTTTGGGGTGGTGTTCAACCAGAGTTGCAGGCTTTTGCATCAAAAAAGGAATTTCTGAAATCTCTTAGTAAATTCCCACCGAAACAGGACTGTCAGACTGTGCCCTGTGCTTCCTTCTTGACTCATTATCAGCTTGTGACTTTTCCATTTTAATTTACTGTGAATAAATTTGTCATCACCATCATCCAGTTTTCTGAACATGGAGAAACACTTGAAGCTGGTTAAGCAAGCATGATGATGATTTCATGCTGGTTGTTATCAACTGAAGCACTGACAGGCTCTTCAGTGGTCAGTCATCACATTAGAAAATGTAAATTTTAGTAGATGTTTAAATATCTCGACACAGTGAGAGACAATCAAAATACTCCCTGACAGTCCAGGCCATCTTAAAATGTTCCTGAAACTTAATATAATTATTTTGCCAATAACTAGGCAGGGGCACACACAACTCTGTCATTAGATGTTGCTTGTCATTGGCTCCTGGGATGACCAAGTGCTTGACTAGTTATTGCTGTATTGACACTTCAGCTGTTCTCCCATGAAAAATTGTGTTAAATCAAGGATGACACTTGATTCCCTATAAATTTCAAGAGAAAATTCTGGAAAATACAGGCTTTTTTTTTTTTTTAAAAACTTCTTGTAACAGTTATTGTATATCCTAAGGAAAGCTTTCTGTGAGAATTCTTTCTTTGCTGCCTTATAGTGCCTCTGAATGTAGGTGAAACCTTCAACTATTGATATTCTATAAAGGTCATGCCTGTTCAATTTGTATTCTGCTGTTACCCAGGCAAAACTGTTACCCAGTTCTCCTCTCCCCTAAAGTCTCCTGTGCCTCTTACATCTGTTTTTTCTGGTGAGTTCTCATTTTCCCCAGTGGAGTCTGGCATGTGGGATGTGCCAGCCATTTCATGGGATGCCAAACACTTTCATTCTCATCGTGTTGTCGTTGCTGTCAAAACACAAAGCTGGTGAAAAAGGAAGAGAAGCTTTTCAGTGCCTTGGTGCAGCTTTTCTCCCCAACACTTTCCTCTAGGCTCACTCATGTATTTAGGATGATTCCTGCTCTATCCTGGAGCACCAGAGGCCAGCCTGCAGTCCCCAGCACGTGTAAGCTTGCCAGGCTGCTGTTGATTCTCCAAGTTTTGTGGTTATTTCCTGATAGTTTGATTACTTGACTTCACTGAGATAAAAATACAAACATGGCTAAGGGTAAAAGCCATATAAACATTCCCATTTGCTCTTAAAAAACAATTTTTTCAGTCATTTTGGGTTTGGAGTTCAGAATGTTATTTAAATGTTAATCACTTGAAGCTGTGCTTGGGCATATAATTCAATTATGGGACCATCTTAATTATGCAGATGGTGCTTATGGGCAGCTGATACAATTACAGAGCCAATTCAGTGCACATTCATTTCAAGGGCTTAGCTGAAACACGTTATTATTTCAATGTGTGTGGACAAATCCACTTTTTCAGGAAATGGGTTCATGGAATTGTAATAGTGCTCTGCTCAGCTCATTGTTTCAATGGTGTGCAAACCACAAGGTTTTTAACCATTCTGCCGTGTTCTGTGGTGGTCCAAGGCTTGTGAGAGGTTTCTTCATGTTTTTTACATATCCAGAGGGATGAAAATGGAGACTTGAGTTAATAATCCATCATCCCTCTGGGTAGCAGGCGGTTTTATTTCTACTTGAATATTTAACCTCCTTTTGAATGGTGGCCCACATCTGGACACCGTGTGTAAATCTCATCCAATCAAGCTGATAACAAAATAGGAGAATTAGTGGAATTTACTTTCACCATGAATTGGTGCAAAAATAAATACTGTGTAATTCCTGCTAAAATAGAAATCCACTTTTAATATCATTTCTTCTTTTGATGTAAGTCCAATAAAGGAACCTTAGTATGTTTTATGGCCTGGTTCAGTGTTCAAGGAAGATTCTGCTTCCTGGAATGTGTTTTTCTCATCTGCCTTTCTGTTAGTTTAAAAAACCCCTTAAAACCACTTTTAACTCCATGTGAGGCCTGTCTTGTATACCTAATTAAAAATTAGATGTCATTAATGGAGCTGGGATAGTGAAGAAAGATTAAATAAAGAACTGAGATTTATAGAGGGGAATATTCATAGAGGATATTTTAAAATAACTGAGAGTTTTGAAAGGAATATGAACCTTAGTGATTCTGGCCAAAAGTCATCATCTAACTCACAGTAAGTAGGAGGAAGAAATTTTCAGGGATGATGTATTCTGCTTCCTCAGTTTTTCACTTCTCCCCCGTTTCTCACTGATTCTGAGCAGAAATAAGTCAATAATGTATCTCACCATCCACCCCATATGGCTACACCTGGATTACTGTTGAGCAGACTATCTGTGATACACAGAATAGGTGTTGTAACCTCAGAAAAGCTGCTTAGGACCCGAATTCCCACTTCTAAACAGTCTGCACAAGCACTTTTCTGTTCCAAATTAACTCAGATGCTTACAGGAGAGCGTGTGCCTCTGTATTTGTGGCTGTATAGAGGATCAGTTGTTCTCATTTTCAGTGTTTGGCTCTAAATAAATGTCACAGGATATATCACCATGAATATAGTCATCAAAAACTCGTGCCAGGAAACCTCGTCACATTGTAAATTCTATTTTCCAGCATGGGCTTTATTCATGTTTTGTTGAAACTAATAGGAGAATGAATCTGGATTGAGTGTATTCACTGCAGTTGCAGGTCAGTTTTGCTCAGAGGGTTTTTTCAGTGGGATGGATCAGTAATGTAGATTTTGTGCCTGATCTTTGCACAGGAGGGAACAGCATCTGCCCAGAGCAGCTCTGCTGTGCCCTCCTGAGGCATCCCAGGAAGACACACTGGTTACCCACACGTGGAAATACAATTGTAGTTCAGTTGTAAATTCTCTTATTGCTGAGATTGTTTTCATTTTTGCTTTATGCCTTGATACAAGTACTGCTTGCAACATAAACCATTACTTTAATACTGGGGGAAAAAAATTAGCACCTAGAAAAATAAATTGAAGTATGTACTTGTTTTCAGTTTTGTTCCTGGGTAGCTCAGGTGCCCAGCCTCTGTCATGGGACAGGAACAGCCAAACCAAGCTGATATGCATTTCCTAAAACCGGGGTGGGAGCGGTGCAAAAGGACAAGGGGTAGAAACTAAAGGACTTGGAATGCCTAAGAGCATGTCTAGGGATATTGTTCAAAATTCAGTACCTGGTTCTGCCTCCTACTACCTTTTTAAGCCATTCTTTATGGATAAGATACTCTACAAGCTGGAAAGAGAAATGCAGGATGTGTGAGATTGGAGAGGAGGAAGGTTGCTTTGGTTTGGACACACAAATGGCTGTAAGAGGCAAGCAGGAAGGAATGGCATTTGCTGCTGGAGTGAAGGAGGAGGAGCTGTTCTGTAGCCCAATGGGAAAATTACCCTTTTACTTCTGGGGGAGCCAGCAGGAGTGTGGATTAGGTGTCATGGAAATACAGATTCCAGAAGGGTCATACTAGTGCTGCTTATGATTTCATAAAATTGTTTTAGCTATTAGTTCATGCAAAAATGTAACCTCATTTATCCATCATTGCCTTCTATGGGATTTTGTCTTAACTAATGTCAAACTTCATTTTCCACAACATATAAAGGAGGAAATCTGGGTAAATTGATACTGACTTTCCTGTAGGCTGGGAAGGGGAGTTCTCTTGTGGAGCCCTCTCATTCCAAAACATTCCTGTTCTCCTGGAGTTCTCCATGCTGCCCAAGTCTGCCTTCATCTCCTGTGTATCACAAACACTGTAACTTTTGGTTGCAGCAACAGGGCCCTGCCAAAACAACAGTGGGAGCAGAGAACTGTAATGAACATGTGATGTTCCAGAGGTTTCAGGAATGTAAAGGCAGAGGAAGCATCTTCTGAAGTACTTTCTGGAGAAAAGAAAAGCATCACATGCAGCTAGCAAGCTTGTATTTCTTCCTGAGTGGCTGCCCTCTTGTCTTTAGTGGTGTCTGTGAAGTTTGTTGGGAGTGGAAGCTCCCTGTGCTGTTAGAGGTGTCTTTAAAATGATGCATTTGCTTGCTGAGGAATAGAGGATATATTTTACTTTTTGCCTAGAAACATATTTGTCGTCTGTTTTCGTATTAATGTGCTGCCTCACAGAGAGCCACACTGATGCAATCTTCAGTCCTTTAAATTCATTGACTAAGGAAGAATTTTGTGCTCAAGAGAACTGAGTTAACAACATATACTACTTACCATTTTTCTCAGGCTGGTAGAAGTCAAAAAATGTGGATTTTGATTTTGCTAAGAAGAACAGGTAATTTCCTGCCTATTTCCCTTCTAAGTGCAAGATACCACCATGCAGATGACAGTGACAAATTAAGTGTTCTTGTGTTTGATTGTCTCAGCAGGAGATGCAGTTTGTTGTTGGGTTTGTATATACTGATTACATGGGGCAGAACTCTGGATGGATAATCTAAGGAAACTTGTACAAGTATTGTCCAAGATTTTCTTGCTGAACTGTTCAGTTCCACCAGCTGGTTGCTGTTTAGTTGTAAAATTATTATTTTTTTTAAACATTATTTAAATTGCCTTTGTGCTGCAAAATCGCACAGGACTCTGGTGGGACTGGAATTCATGGAATTGTGGGACTATAGAGGCTGGAAGGGACCTTGGGGGATCACTTGACAATAGTCTGGAGAACCCTTGCTTAAAGCAGAGCCACCTTATCAGGTCAGAGCAGGTTGCTCATGGCTTTATTTGGTGTCCCTTTGAAAACCTCCTAGGACAGGGACTGAGGACACAGCTCCTGTGGCAGCCTGGGCCCCTACCTGGCTGTCCTTGGGTGTGAACTGAGTTTCCTTTCAGTAAGCTTTAGCCCAGACCTTACACCAACCTCTTTCTGTCTCCCAGGAGAAAGAATTTTTTAATTTTCCATTATCAAATTAACCCTGCACTCCTTATCAAAAGATTTCAAACTCCCAGAATTTCACTTAGACTTAAGACAGATGCTGGTAGAGAAGATTGAAAAATAAGGGTTCCTCTCATTGTGGGCTGTGTATGCATGGAATAGCAAGGTGGGGAGTAATTTTTGTTCCTATGTGTATTAAGCTGAAAGCTTCCTTAAATATTTGTGTAGAATTTTGAGTAAATTTGGAGGGGGTAGGCATACAACCTCCCCACCCCAGTTTTTAAGTATTTTAAGATGGCTAGCATTGTTATATGTCTGTATATTCCCCAGCTATGAGAGCACTCATGTCCACTGTGAGTTTTCCTCCTTTTAAATCTAACAGGCCTTTACATGGGATTTCTCTTTGGTGACTAGGTTAATATTTTGTTTAGATTTAACCCCAAAATCCAGTCTATCTTTATTTCATTATTACAAAATTAATGAATTCTAAACCTTTTCTCTGTTTTCAGGCTTCTCAATGCCAACAAGATCAACTGCCTGAGGGTAAACACGTTCCAAGGTCTGCATAATCTCAAACTGTTATCTCTTTATGACAACAAACTGCAGACCATCAGCAAGGGGCTCTTTGCACCTCTGCGATCGATCCAGACCCTGTGAGTATGCAGGCATATCATAAATGACAGCTCTCTCTTTCCCCACCAAAGATGTTGCCTGTCTTCATGCCTGACATGAAGACAATTTGGAAGAGACATCCATGTAGCAGCCCCTCCTTTCCTCACTGGGAGAAGAGGAGCAAGAGGAAGAAGTGTTGCATCAGTGCAGCAAGGGCAGGATTGACACAGCCTGCCCTTAGTGACAGAAATGTCAGAACTGTATGAAGCTCAGGCTGTTTGTTGGGGAGATAATGTGTGTGTTTGACTCTGGGTAAGATATGAACAGCAGATTCTATTAGGATCGTTGCCTAACAGTTTTTAATGAGCCAATGAGTTGGCATCTCTCCTGCCTGGGCCTGAGTCCTGCTGTGCAGTTCATGACTTCTGTAACCACATTTCAGCTGACATTCCACTTAAGGGGAATGATATGTTCTATTATTTCATCCATTAAGAAAATCCACTAAACATTTTTGAATTTGAAGGCATTAGAATAGGCAACAGAAGCAAAAATACAGAAATGATTCAATATTTTGTAGAAGAAGACTTCATCCCAAAGTTGTGAGTAATAAGATAATAAGGTAAATAGTACTCCTTCAGAGCTGGAGTTGGCAGCCTGATATTCCAGTATTAGAATATGTATAGTGTGTGTATATATACATACTGCAGTATCTGTGCACACACACATTGTAGTACTGAAATTTTTGTATGCAAATGCACATTTATATATTTTAATACTGGGAATGCATTGGCTGAATTAGTTCTATAAATGTTTTAAATCATATACAAATGAACTGACAGGAATGATTTCTTGCAGCAGAGTTTCTGCCACATCCTCAGGCAGCCACAAACACAACCTGAATTTCCAGCAGATATTTGGCCAGTATGTACTGCTGCAAACCATTAAGGCATTGGAATAATGATGTACAGCAGTTCTGCCCCCCAGCTCTACCATGCTTGCTGCTGCTGCAGCTTGCTGTGTATGTACACATAAACTGGGGCCACAGAGAGGGTTCTCTAACAGAGGTATAAAAGGTTTGTCAGGTTAAACAACAGGCTTTTTTAATGTTTGTAGCCCTAAGGTAGGAATATTTCCTGTTGGTTTCTCTAGGGTTTTGCTAGTGGTCCTGGTGGCTTTTGCTTAGAATGGACTTGTTGCTTCACACCAAGAGACTTTGTCATGAAGTTTGGTTCATTCTCCCATTTTAATACTCCAAGTGATTGCCATCTTCTGTGTTTTTTTTCTAGAGCTGCAAAACCAGACTCAAATTTTGTCTGTATATGATTCTTTGTTCTTTGGACCTTTCCCAGCAGGAATGGCTCTACTGCAACAGGAATCTTGAGTTTCTTCAGGCCCTTTCTGCTCTGTGTCTCTCCCTTCCCAGTCCTGGACAGCCATTGCCCTGTTGTATCTTACACTTATTTTGTTCAGTGACAGTTCATAAATATAATTGCAAGCAGAAAATAAGTTTCTACAAGTGGAAAACAGTAAGGGAGTGAGAGAGTTCTTGTGAGGCTATAACTTTATACCTCTGTCCAAACCAAATTGAAACATCTGTCTTTTCTTAAGGTGTCTTTGCAGTTACTGGAGAGCTGAGTCCTGCTCCCTTGGAGGTCAGAGGGGCTGATGCAAGTTAGCTGAACTGAGATTAGAACCTGGCTCTGGGAAAGACCAGGCAAACTCTCCTGACACAGTGCTCAGCTTTGTCAAGCAAAAGAAATCAGAACAGCAGCAGAAAAACACTCTTTCTCTCTCAGATGAGAAAAAGCAAACAGAAACAGCAGATTTCTGTTACCAAAGTCTAAACACCCAGTTCAAATCAATGTTATAATACTTATTTCAAATTTCACAGGAAACAAGTTGAGCAAATTTAGGTGAAGGATAGAGTGAAGCTGTACCTTGCTTAAACATTTCAGTCTTAAAATTAAAACCTCTTGCTTCAGGAAAAAATACATACCAAGGAAGTACTATTACACATGATGAGCATAAGCAAATCCTAATTTCACTCTTGTGAAAAGATTCTGGACCACTTCTACCTTTGCCCAAAGATCCAAGGTGCTTCACTAATTCACATTTTGAGCTTGCTGATAAAATTTCTTTTAGACCAGGATACAAAATGACCTTGAGGTGTAAGGTGCATTTCTCTCAAAAGGCAGCATGTCAAGCTCTGAGGAGAAACCGTGGGACTTGGGAGGCAGCAGCAGGTCTGTGTCCTTTAAAGGGGGCTTTGCTGCGTTAATTTTTGTTTCCTCTGTGCGAGGACTTGCAGCCGGCTTAACGAGCTGCGAAATGTGAGCGCTCACAGAACTCTCCCATTCACGTGCAGCTCCGCCGGGCCTGGGGTGGATTTTTTTTATTATTATTTTTTTTTTTTTTTTTTTTTTTTTTTT
>VZUI01013208.1:1280-100405 GCA_013401135.1 Cettia cetti | reverse complement strand
CTTCTCTTCTCTTCTCTTCTCTTCTCTTCTCTTCTCTTCTCTTCTCTTCTCTTCTCTTCTCTTCTCTTCTCTTCTCTAGCTGTCCCCCTCCAGGCTCTCAAACGTTCAACTCATTTTCAGCACCACCACCAGCATTTCTGAATATACTTGTCTGTTGTATTTTTAACAAGGAAGGTGGATTTTTTCTCATTAATTCTCTTCAAATAGAATCATAGCTTCAAACGTTAGTAATTTTTAAATGGTAATGCCCAGAGTAGAGTTGTTACCGGGATTTGGTGTTAGTGCAAGAGAGTCAGAAATGAAACCAACAAAAGTGAAACTTTTCCTCAATTTTTCCAAGTGAAATAAAGCTCAACTAATGCACAGGCAGCTTGAATAATGAAAATTATTAATGAAAAAGGCAACATTTTGTGCCTTTTAACAGGTAGTGACTGCCTTAAGCTGATCTTCTCCTTACATTAAATCTTGCACCTTGTAGAGCATCCTCTGATTTAAGGGCATTCAAATTAGTGTCAATTGAAGCACCACCGAGAGTTGTTGCAGTAGAAGAATGTGTCCTCTGTGGAATATTGAGCCATTGTAATGATGAACTCTTTCATCCCTCTGCCTCATGAAATTGTCTTTATCAATGTCTTATCTATCAGAAAGCTGCATTTGTGCTAGTGATAGCCAAAGCTCTGCTGCTGCTGGGTAAAGGCATGCAGCATCTTGGCAAAATGAGAAGAGCAGAGGGAGATTATCAGTAAAAGTTTGTGTGGGTAAGAACAAGTTTAATCACAAAATGTCCTGTGGGTTCAATATCTAGGACAAACTTAAGCTGTTGGGAATACTAATATGAATAAGACATTATCACAGCAACTGGTTGCTTTGCTTTAGGGTGTGATGAATTCAGAATGGGCATTTTGCTGACCAGTATGACCATACTTATTCAAAACCCAGAAATATTTACGAAAGCCATGGTGTCATTTATGACAAGTTTTGAAGATTTTCAGTTATGAGACAAGGCAGTTGCAAATTATTCATGTTAGGAAGAAGGCTGTGATTTCTACATTGTGGGCAGAAGGCCCACAATGGACCAAATAGTATTATTAAGCAGTGTTTATCCAACTTTAAGTTTACTTAGAGTTACTTAGAGTTAAATATCCTCTGCCATACCTCTGAGAGATCTTTGTGCACTAATGCTCACTTTTGCTTTTGATGAATGACTTGCTCTTGTTGTTTGGGGCCGTCTTAGAAGAGAAAGGATATAGCGCTAAAAGGACAAAAAATTACATATTGAATAAACTGAAAATAGGAGTTTAGGAAAATGAGGTTGCTCAGAAAAAGCAAGAAAGCAATAAAAAAATATACTGGGAAACAATTACAGGGTAAAAAAAAAAAGAGGTAGGAGGAGGGAAAGGAGGAAACAGGTTTTGAATCTCACACATTAAGATGAAAAATCTATTATGTGGTAGTGGTATGTATTGGACCAATTTATTTATATCCTAGTTGGGATTCATCTGACACAATGAAAAGCAAGCAGTGACTTTCCAAGTGATTTGCACCAATATTGATAGCAGTGTGAAAGCTTTGGTTAGTCTGGGAGCTCCATCCGAAGAACGCGCTGTCAGAGAATAGCATCACTATTTTTTACTAATGATCTGTTGTCTCCAAACACTCTTCATTATTGAACACTTTTAAGATTCAGATGGGCAGGGTTCTGGACCATCACCATCTTGTTTAGACTGTGCTACAAGTGCTGCTTCCAAATGCGACGCTTTTTTGGTGAAATCTGCAAATACACAAGGGAAGGAATAAATTAAATGGACTCATGATCTAATAAAGGATGTAAATGTATAATGGACATGCAAGGACTTACAAATATTTTCAGTGTAAAATATACATTCTACTCCTGTAGGGTGGAGGAAATAATTGACACTTAAGGGAACTGACTGCGACATAAGCCTCTATAAAATTTGAGTTCTGCCTCCATCTCTGGTTCCTCTGTTCAATGAGTGTAAGGAAGTAAATATATGCACAATTCTGTAACAGAGAGTCCTATTTGACATGAATGCTGAAAATACCTTGCCTTTCCATCAACATAAATTTTACATCATGTAAATATCAATTTTCACAAAATAGAGCTTTCTTTTTCATTATTCTGTCTGCCAAGTTTACTACCTATGCTTGGAGAGGTGATATATAAATAACTGAACATCTGGACAAGTTTCAGGTATACTCGGCTTAGAGAATTTACACTATCCAGGTGTTTTTAGACATTTTAAAATATATGGAGGCAGATACCGTATCTAGCAGTAAGTGTAGCCATCAAAGAAGTAACTGGTGTGTGTCATAGAAAGCTTTTAAAGTGTATCAGATAAGCACTTAGGACTTCTGCTTTGAGTTGGAGCTGAATATTTGATCTGTGCAGCATTCAGCTGTAATCTATCCCATCTCAGCCTCTCAGTTTGCCATTGTGATTTATTCGGAATCTTTGGCACTTGGAAAAGAAAGTATCTAAAAATACAGGCGCCTGATTGCTTTACTATTTCATAGATATGTGCATTCCTGCCAGGCTGTCCCACTATCTTCTCCCCATCCCCCTCCACCGTTCTGCTTGCCCTCTCTTTCTTTCAGGTACCAAAATAGACTGTAATTGAGCTCTTCCTTGCCAAACAAATGCTGGCCATTTATTGTCTCCTATGAGCAGAGGCCATTATCCTTATTTGGGACGAGGAAGAAAACATTAGCAAATATTTGTGGTCTTGGAAGTCAAGGACCCAAATCCATATTTCAGTAGTTGTAGTTAACACAGTTTGAACCAAGTAGGATTCCCTTCTTTATTAGCACACACTTCATTTAGTAGGCTTGGGCCTATTCTGGGACATAAGAAGTGCAGATACAAAACCTCCATTAAGTGTAGTGCAGTGTGGCAGTGCCAGTGGAGGTGGTTAATCTCTATAATATCTGGCCTCAACTGTAATGTGCATCTGCATCAAAAATAATTGGACAACAGTTTGACATAGGCACTAGGTTTTTTTTGATAGTAGTTGTCCTTTCAGAATCCCATTTTTTTCTGGCAAGGGCTTTGCTTTCTATTGTTTTTATGGCTAAGAATTATTTGTCCCAGATTTCCCACTGAGTACACCAGGCAGAACATGGAAGAGAAGTGAAAGTGTATGGAATGTATGTGTTTTGGAGCCTATAGAACTATGGAAAGCATGGAATCCAAATATTCTGTGATGTTCTGAATTACTAGTTTGTAATTGTATTATAGGTATCTTACAATCATATGGATCATGGTTTGATTTTTTTTCCTCATAATTTTCCATTCCCACACTCTATAGGAAAGGTAATTTCTGTGTTATCACCTTCATGCATGCGGCAGCAGAGGAGGTTGGGCTCTACTCTATGAGTTTGGGAGATCTGTAGACTGCAATAAACTAGCAGCAGTTTAAAATATGTGGTCGGGTTGAAAATATATTGAATCCATTCACCTCTAAGAATAAACCCAAACACAGAATAAAAGCTGTATATCTGAGCTCATACTGTGTTTTATTTCTGGCAGCCCAGCAGAGACTTAATATGGTATTAAAAGGAGCTCTCTGTCAGAGGTCTGAAAATAAATATAGTTTCTCTTTTATATTCTTTTTCACCTCTAAAACAAATTTCTTTAGAGATACACTTTATAGTTGTGATCCCCTGTTGTATGTTTATAATTTATACTGCAGTAACACAAACAGTGGTATGAAAGTCATAGATGCTTCCACTGGAGAAAGGAACTACAGGTGGAAGGCATAATAATAGAGAATTTTAAAATATAGATGCTTTGCGCTATTCAGATAAAATGATGCATTTAAATGTTTGGATTTTATTGTAGGAGATAATATCTTTATTTGTCTACCAGGTATTTTTCACCAGACAATGCATAATCTGCAAGCACAGTTAAATGCCCAGCACTACACAGCACATTATAGCCATATAATGCCGCAAAGTTGCCAAGTGATGACAGCATAAAAAGAATTACTCCCACTCAGAATGTCCTAAGACATAGACTTCAAGGTGGTTGATCTATATCATGCAGTCAGTAAGAAAGGGTTTGCTATTTTATTGGCAGGTAAAAAGCCCCCCAGGTTTACTGATAAAGATTTCTTGTTCTCACAGTTTTCAGTTACCTCTCTGTATCTCCAGAAAAATATATTATGAATATTGCTGTAGTTATTAGGCTCTAGTAGAGAAAATCTTATTCTTATTTTTTGAATCAAACTTTTGTTAATAATCTGGAAGGAACACTTAAGATTTATTAGAAAGGTAAACAGTAGCCATAAAGTGTGATGATAAAAACCAAGAAATGTCTTTTATGTGTGTGGCTGTAGTGGTATCTGAGCAAATGGACTTTGGGATCTACTATTCTCTTACCTTTAGACAGAGATAATGGAATCCTGTTTATCTTAAAATCAGTAGGAGAAAAATCCTTGAAGAGTAGTCTGTTGAAGCAACATAACAGACATATATTAAGGATATGCAACCATAGATCCATGTTTTGCTTCATTGTGTGCTGGTAGCAATATGACAGGTGTTTCCTCAGATCACCACAGGTCTTGAGTTTTGACAGTGTAGCTGGCTTCAACCGGGGGAAACCCAGATGTCCTTAATCATTCTGACTGTTGACTTATATTCCAATGCTCAGTAAGGGAATTGTATACTGCATCTCTTCTGATTCACTCTTTCTATTCTGTGTATTATTTTCCATGTTGATTTACGTACATTTGTGGTTATTGTGTTTTCTGATGTGACATTATAAAAAAATCACCTCTTGTAATGCCATCAGTAAAGAAAGATAAATCTAGACTGTTTGTTTGAGGTGTTGTGGGGTGGCAGCATCCACCTGCTAGTTAACTGAAACAAGCTTACATTAAAATTCGTCGTTATTTTTATAAATGTGCTGTAATTGACATACACACACATACTTAGATGCTGCCCTGATTTCTGCACAGCCAGTGTACCAAATCCAAGGTGTCTTAAAAAAAAAAAAAAAAAAAAAAAAAAAAAAAAAAAAGTAGATTTGCAAGTTGTGAGGATGTTCAATATGATTAAAATACAGAGAATTTCATGCTATTGTTTCAGTAACTAGGTCTATTTTCTATATTGCATTGTTCTTTGATCTTTGTGGTAGTGATGAAGTGGGGTTTCCCAGTTTCCTTTTTTTTTTTTTTGGAATATGCCACATTGTGCATTGTCTTCCCAGCCTATCTTCCAGAACCGATTAAATGAGAGAAGTACCTCTGTGTCTGGAATCTATCTACTCACTACGTTGTTTGCTTCAAAGCTGTTGCTTCCAGCCTTCTCTGCTTGGTAGATGGGAAAGAGAAGGTCAAAGAGCAGGATGGGTTTGGTAGATGGGTGATAGGTGTTGCCCTTTCTGTCTTTTTTCACATGATGATGATGATGAACCTCTTTGCAGGAGATTGACACCTCCGACTCTCAAGCCATGGCTTCTGCTTCTGCCTATTTGTCACTTGGAAGCACATGTGAATCCCTCAGCTAAATGAGCACTTTCTGACATTTTTGCATAATCTTTTTTCCTCGGAGGGATGTTATTTTTAGGTTACATGCTGCTTTCTTGGTTGGTTGATTGTCAGTCAAGGAGAGGAGAGTAGGTGATGCATCCAGTGGAACTGGTGGTCTCTAATGCATGTTTTATAAAACAGAATTCTGATAGACTGGAGGAAAAATAGCAAGTGGAGAGTGAAAGTGAAGAGGAAACAGACATGGCTGAGGGTATAGTGACATAGTTCTTTACATGGCACACCGCTGTAAAGTTTCTCCCAGTACCCTAAATCTACTAAAAATATGAACCAGCAGGACCTAAAATTAGACAGACTTATATACCTTGCTTAATTGCTTAACTTGAGGGGTTGAACAATATTTAGACATTGTTTTGACTCATGAAAATATTTGTGTCAGCTACACCTTTTATTTCCATTCAGCTAATTTTCTAATACTAAAACAGAAAAAACAATTCTTTGTTTCAATACAGACTTATGAAGATCTCTTCCTGTATTGAAAGTCTTAAGGCCACCCCAGACTTCTTGAGAATCAATACCTTTTTTTTGTTCCTGAGAGATGGGAGGTGTTCAGCTGAAATCCCACGTTGTACTAAAGAAACGAAATATCTACTCATAATTTAGCTGTATGTTTTACAGTTTAAAAACAACTGCCTATACTTAGGAATACACAAGTAAGAATAATGTGGCCTGTTTAGATAGTAAAACTATCTAAAAGATGTCAGTATATTTTTAATGTCTAATTAAGCAGTATTTTATCAGCAGTCATTTTAATCAACAGCACCTAAATTACTGCTAGGCTGACAGTCTGTTAGTACTTTTTCAATTAAAGAATTCAGAATAAAGAAGAGGCTTTTTTTTGGAGTATTTTTCTTCTCCAAGAAACCAAAGCATTAATAATGTGTTTTCATGTTAAACCTTCTCACAAAGAATATGTAAAGAAATGCTGTAAGTTAAGTGACTTATTCCTCCATGAAAATGAACAAGAAAATGTTGATGGCATTATCAAACTATTATTTGGTAGGTGGTAACTCACAATGCTTACTGTGGAGATGGTATACTTTCCATTCTGTAGGTGTAGTGTTAGAATAAATGAGTATGCAATAGTGAACACAGTTCATCAGGTAGTTTCTTGTTGCAGTTACACAGAATGTTTCGTGTTCTGAGAAGGATGTGTATTGATTAAATGCACCCTTACACTTAAACAATTAATATAGATCTTCTGGATCCATCAGTGCCTGTTTAATTATGATTGAAAGCCTGATCTTGCAGCAGTTTTGCTGTTCAGTGCAGTGTTTGTAACTGAGGATCATCCTGCTATATTTAAGAAAGGCACTTAGTCATAAGTGTTTGAACAGTTGACTTTAGTCCTTCAGATTCTGAAACTTCTTATAGAGAAGAGAAGAAACAAAGCTTTTGTCTATGCCTGCATAGTCCATAATTTCATAAGCCTAAATGGGATGTAGGGGATATCCAAGTATATTGCCAATACACCTTATAATGCTAATACAGTCTTATAATGCTAATATAATGCAAAAGAAGACAAGAATATGAGAAACAAATAGAGATATCAAAAGAGAGCCTGTTTACCTATTCAAAATAATGGAGAGTATTTCTAATTAAAATCATCAAATCTGCAACTTTTACGAGTCAGTTAATTATTTGCTTTCTGGGAAAAAAAAACTTCCTCAAGGAATGCTGACATTTTTGTGTAACATCTTCATTTGAGAAATTTTATTATAAGAAAAAAGTCCTACCACTGACAGAGTTGTGACTTTTCTGGCTGACAAAATAAAAAGACATAAGTCAAGTTTGCATGTTTGTCTCTGAATGCTAGGCAGACAGTAACTAACCAGGCTGACTGCATACAACTGTGTGTAATCCATACAGCCTGCTCAGGGCATAAGCCTGATACAAAATCCAGCTCAAAAATTCTATTACATTGGATTTCATTTGTAAAAGCAATAAAAACCCATGGAATCACAGAAAAATATTTTGGAGGAGAAGTTGAGAAATCTTCCTATTTTTCTTGATTCCCCAAGGCAGGATCAAATATTCATATTCTCGTTCAGATGGCTTTTTGCTCAATGTACTTAAAATTCACAACCAGTGGGTGCTTTATGACATTGCTGGGTAATTTATTCCAGAATTTATCTTTTCTGATAGAAAATGTTTCTTACTCCTAAAGTAAATCTTCTTACATTTAAAGCTTGGTACCCAAAATGTTTTGGATGATTTTATAGTACTGAGTTGGACAAAAACTTTCTTTTGTATGTCTTAGAGTTTTATCTTATTTATAGTTTTAAGTCTGAACTGCTGTCCCTTCCACAGCAGCCGTCCCACCTGTCCTCAGCCTGTGATTTAACGTGTTCAGCAGTGGCAGACTTCCCAGACAACTTCCCAGTTGTCACCTAAATAGTTTTCCTCCATTCTGTTTTAACAAGGTAGATAATTTCTCTGGAAGTTTACTTGATGGGTTCTAAATTATCCTTTACAAAAGATCACTAAATTTCAAATGTTGCTTTTTATCTTCTAACTCTCAAATTTGTTGGAAGCTTACTGACTACAGTGTTTGAAATTGGAAAATTAAAAGTAGGGTAAAGATTTCAACTTACCTGCCTATCACAAAGGAGAGATTCCAGCTTGCCTTTGTTGATGGTAATTCTTCTCATCCTACAAGAGCTCTGTAGGTTACTGCTTCCATGGAGATGAGATTAGCTCCTCCCAGTTTGTGTTGGGATTAAGTTATGTCCTTGAAGTGAACAACTCTTGGTATGAATCAGTTCTCTAGAATGTGGGATGAGGTAGGAATCATTGTCTTGCAAGAAATAACAACCATCAGCTTTCCTTCATATCTATGGGAAGCTTGATGGAAGGCTGTGTGCATTCTCAGAGGCCTCCAGAGCTTGTCTCTTTTATGGCCTGAACAGATATTCCAAACAAATAAAGAACCACAGCTTTAAATTGCACTGCTTTCCAGCTATTTATTGCATTTGGATCATCAGAAAAAAAACTTTGTCAGTGACCCTTTTATGAACTCCATCTTTTCTAAGAATATTTTATCTCTTGAACATTTGATATGTAGCATGAACTTAGTTCTCTTCCATAAATAAAAACTGAAGACAGTTACTTTAAACAATTTTTTAACATGAAAAGTCAATGTCACAGGCAATAGCAAAGCTTTTGAAGTTTCAAGCATTTCTTATTCAGATTATTTTTATCAGTACTGTACCATCTCACACTTGATAAGATGTGCCTCCGCTTTTATGAGTGTCTTTACTAAATGCTATTATAATGATAAAATAGGGTATGCTCATTCCTCTCTCATTTTTCAAGGCTGATGTATCTAGGAGGCTTTAATCAAGAAGGTGTCATGTATTTTAACTTTTATACCAGCTTAAGCTTTTTTAGTTAGGCTTTTTGGTGTGCATACTCTGAAAGTATTTAACTTTTGTCCACTGCCTGATTAAAACCACCATTAGAATGTCACTTGCATACAAATGACCACAGAGAATTTATTATCTGTCTTTCCCAAATTCATTTTTATAGTCTGATAGATGAGGGATATGGTTCTTTAAGCTTGTAGCTCCAGGAGAGTTCTGTGATAGCTGGTCTGTGGATGTTAATAAATTAAACTGTGTGTTTGACTTCAGTTGTGAGATGTGATAAAGCTGTTTTAACGAGCCTGGGCAGAGGCTTTTATCAGGCAGTCCTCAGGGGGCTGGGAGCTGGTGCTCTGGCTTTATACCAATCAGCATTCCTTGTTTTGGCTTTGTTGGGAAAATGTTACACTGGATTTTTATATGAATATATAACATCATCTTATTTTCTGTATACTTTGGGAACTTCACAGTGTTTTGATCATCAGTTATTTTGTTAACACCCATCACAGCTAATCTATTTTATACATTGTGTGTCTTTGTCTTCACATCTTTTATTCTCCCTCTGAATTTTAAGTTAAATGTTCTACAAGTATATCATTCTAGCACTGCCCTTTTCCTTCAGAACAATTTTGTTAGACAGTTGACCTTAGCTGGAAATAAAGCGTGCAGTGAGTTCTATTTGTTGTTCCTGTTACTGTGTAACTTTTTATTAGTCTACTCATTAGTCTTTTATGAAACTATTAAGCCAGTAATATACCTTTGATAGTACTGTGATGGAGAGAACTACGTTACTCTTGGATGATAGGATCACAGTGCTTTTTAATCAGAATTGTCACCATCTAAAATTACTGGACACTTTCTGAAGTCTTGAAGAATAATTTGTAAGTGATAGAGAATGAAATTGAGAAGTCTTGTGGAAAAAATTGTTACTTTGTCAGTCTAGGCATTTGTGCTGTGCCTCTATATGGGAAACAGTAGCTCAGAATAACAGGGGGAGACTGGGTGATTGAGTAGTAATGAGTAAGAATTTTTACAGGGTTCTGTGAGTGACTGAGACACGGACTCAGACCAGCAGGGAATCTGAATCGTTTGTTCAAAAGGAACGAGCTGGTTTAATACACTTTTGAAGGCACAACATTTCCTTACATGGTAGTTCTGTCTACGTGACCTATCCCATATTGCCACATCAGCAACATGGGTTCTAAATGTCCTCCTGTGGGTTGATCACATGCCGTCACCACCTGTCAGCTTCCAGCACGCTCCTTTCTGTAGGGCACCTCCTCCCCCAGTGTCAGGTAGAGACAAGCCTGGCTGTGGCACCATGTGCCCCTCTGTGCCTCTATCTGCCCCTCTGTGCCATTATCTGCCCCTCTGCGCTGCCCTGTGCCCCTCTGTGCCCCTCTGTGCTGCCACGTGCTCCTTTTTGCTGCCATGTGCCTTTTTGCTGTAAGTGTGTCCCACAGCCTGCAGCCGAGCAGTGGAACTCTCTTCCTACAGAGTTCCACTTCAGACTAGTGCTAGTCTAGTTCAATTGACTAAATGTCTGCTAATATTTGTAGTGCATTAAGTGAGCTTCTAGAACACATCTTCCCATGTTGTTTCACATAAATAATCTGTGTATTCTAAGTGGGTTCCATGTTGTGAACCATTTGGTGACTTGTGAAAGCATGTTCCTGATCTGAATGGAAAAACTGATAGGTCCACATGTCACACAGCCCTCTGGGAGCTTTTCCATTCTCTGGGGCCCAGAAGTTGTGTGAGTTTATTTAAACATTTTTGTCTCTTTGGCAGAATCCAAATATGGTCCTTTCTATCTCAGGGAATACTTAGGGAATCATGCTGATATTTTAAGGAATTTTTTTCAAGATTAGGCCTACTTATTTTAGAATTTACTGTATTAATACCCCCAAAATTGTGTCTCTTTAGGACCAATTTTTCTAGGAGAGATTTTGTTAACATCTAATCACCATCATCAAGCATCAGCATCATTATGCAGAAGCTGCTTCTCATTTTCTGATAGAGAATGATTTCTGATAGCATTTCTGCTATCACTTGCCTGATTGACAATTTGCAATTAATTCTTATTGTGTGTATTCAAGCTGCTCGTTTAGTTGTGACTGGAACAGCACATGTGCAGAACTTATTACAGAACTACCATCAGTGAGATGTCTTCTTCAGTACAAAAATGTATAACTGTGTCAAAAATAGACATCATAGAGTTTAAAAGCCGAATACATGTGTGCTAGAGTTTCAGTGCTGGACTTGGTAAATACACCGTCTTGCATTGGCTGTTTGCAGATCTGCAACTGGATGCAGCACACCCTGGTAACTTCTTGTAATTTCTGTGTTTCAGGATGCTGCTTGTCCAGAAAGAATATAAAAGAATATAAAAATCAGTAACAACTGAGAAAGAAAATTAAGTCAATAGTACTGCAAAGAGTATAACCCTGCATGAAAGTTGGCTATTTTTATAAATTACATTAGTTTGTTGTGGCACTAGAGTTGAAACTTTTAGAATAATGGGCTAAAGTGCAGCTTGTTGAATATTTCAAGACTGTTTTCAAGTACTTTTAGAGTTTGAACATATGCATTGGGTAGGGTGTTCCTTGCACACCCTGGCTTTGAAATTTAATATTAGCACTGTTTGCTACAGAAATAGACACAAAGCCAAATTAGCTTAATTTTATACTTGTCAAATTCTCATGCTGAATAACTACACCTTGCAATTTCTTTCTATGTTAAGGAATCAAATTTATATTCACAGTGATTATACTTCTTTTAAACATTACTAAGTTGCTTCTAAATCAAATTATTTCAAAGATGATGCAACTAGCAGATTTATTCTTAGTTCATGTGAGTGCATTCTCGGCCTACTGCAAAAAATGTTTTGAAATCTCAAATACATGCAAACTTATCTCCCATACTCCGTTAACTTAGGAAAATAACACAGGCTTATATTTTTTTTCCAGAATTTTACAATGGAAAAGGCTTTCCATATTGGAAGCTAAAAATAGAAATTATTAATGGTAATTTCTTGAAGTTTGAAAGTGACTGAAAGTTTCTGTTCAGCACTGGTGAGGTGACACCAGGAGGGAGTCCTGTGTCCAGCACAAAGGACACATGGGCATAGTGGAGAGAGTCCACCAAAGGTCCATAAAGGTGATGAATGGACTATGAGGAAAGGCCTGGGAGTGTTTGGCCTGGAGAAAAGAATGCTCAGAGAAAATGTCATCAGTGTAAATGAATACCTGAAGGGAGGGAGAAAAGGGAGTGAAACTCTTTTCAGAGGTGCCCAGTGACAAGAGCAGAGCCAATGGGCACAAGCTGAAACACAGGGTTCACTCTGAACATGAGGAATGGGGGAGTGACCAAGCACTAGGCACAAATTACCCATGGAGATTGTGCAATCTCCCTCCTTGGAGATATTCCAAAGCCATCTTCAGATGGTCCTGGGCAAACCTGCTGTAGGTAGCCCTGCTTGAATAGGGAAGGTGAGACCAGATGACCTCTGAAGGTATCTCCCACCTCAACTATTACATGATGCTGAGACTGAAATGGACAACATTTTTTAATAAAGAGTACAATAAATGTAAATAAATTTCTTGGGACACTTGTGGTACTTTCTTGGTATTTTTCATCTTAGCGTACATTTCTATCTGCAGTTTTGTATATAAAAGTTATTTCAGGAATGGTTCTCACTGAAGAGAAGAGAAAACTGGTGGAATATTTTTAAGCAAATGACAGGGAAGACTGTAGCTGCATAGGAAATTGAAAGAGTGTTTTTGCAGTGTAAGATGCACCTAACCAGTAGTTCCTGGGTTGGAAATGATGTTCAGAGTTCAGATGTTCAGAATTAAGTAATTCAGTTCTCAGAGCACTGTGTAGACACACCAAATCCCCCAGTTTTCTTTAACATGTACTCCAACATGTAAGCACTCAAGCATTACATGTTATTGCCATGATCTATCTGAAACTAATTTTTGAGAATGGACTGTTGTGTCAATATAATTTTCTTTTTAGTTAAGATTCCTGCTAGTTTTGTATACTTTAAAATAGTAACTGTTCCTTCTGCCATTTCTCTAGAACATTTTTCTAGATCTGTCTGTTCAACCTTCATCTGTTTTCATGAAGAGCCTTCAGACAGCATTGATAGCTGTAAATTTGAGCCATTCGTGTGAAAATGTTGATGTACATGCACAAAGAGCATGAGAAGAATAAAAAAAAAATTGAATTTTCTGTTTCATTGTGTTGGTATGTATGGTACTTGATAGTGTTTTATATCTACAGTATCCTTAAAAGAACTGAGAGGAAAAATAAAAATACTGGTGTGGGGTAAAATAAAGGTACTGGGTTTTGCAGAACGTTTCCAAACGTGAGACTTGGATGTGCACCAGGATGTCATTTTTTCTCAGTGAAGATGTAAACTAGGTTAGGGGTTCTGGAGTTCTTTCATATTTTTCACTTTAAGTGATTTTGAAAGTTTCTTATGTGTTATAGCCCACAGCAGCAGCATCTAGAAATTACATAATGACCCACTTAAGAAATGCAGTCAGAACAGATGCTGTAAGAGTGTGCATTCACTCACATAGAGAAGATGTCTCCAGTCAAGTCAAAGAATTTTGCAGTTACTTGTTGAACACAGGGAGTTCCTCAGCTGAGCTCAGGCCAATATTAGCCTATTTTATAAAGAAAAAATTTTGGTGATTGTATCATAGTATAAACCAGAACATTTTACTCTTCATCCTTATTTGAAAATACGGGACATTTTCACCTAAGCTGAAGTTTTATCTGTAATGCCAGGTGGGATACTGATATCACAATTATGGGCTTGTTTCTGTTTCTTTTTTTTTTTTTTAATTCTGATGAAAAAGTGAACCTTTAGTACTTACACTTTATTAAAAAAAATATTGCTGATGAAAAACATGTTAAAATCTTTTAGGGAAAACCATGAGCTAAAATTTTTGTGTTTTTCCAATCTCTTCTGGTTAAACAAGAATGGTCCTTCATAGTACTTCATCATTCTTAAAACACAGTATCAACTTAACATGCTTTACAAGCACTTGTTACATGGCTAAAATTTAGCAAAAAAAGCCCCAACACAGGCAACTCTCCGAAAAAACTTTTAGACCTTTAAAAATAGTTTTAGTTTAAAATTTTGTTTATCAGATTATGTTTTGTGTAGAAGGTACACATAGGAAAATTACCCATTAGATTTTACAAACTCAAAGGAATTTAAAAGCAATTGAATACTCAGAGATAGTTCTGATGGGCACATTATCTCTCTAGCACTTCTGAAGAAAAGACAGACTTTAATGAATGTCTTCATTCCACATGTCTTGGACAAAAGATTCCAGTGGGCCATTTGGTGAAAGTATCTTTCTGTGTTGAAAATATAATCTATTACACCTTGTCAATATTATACTAGTTATTTTAGTAAAAAGAAGACATATATTCAGTCAGTTCAATCAACAATTTACGTATTATTCTCTTCCACATTTTTCAAAGTGAAAATAAAAGAACAAATCCTTACTTTTCAAAAATGAAAATTAGAATTTCCATGTAGTAAAACATGGCAATACCTGTACCTCAAATAAACCACTAAATTGTTATAAGATTTAAAACCATGTAAAGAACTTATAGGAAATACTACAACTACTATCCTTGAGCTTTTTAGTACATATCCTCAACCTATACTAGATCTGCTAATCTGATACAACCTCTTGGCTAAAAAAGTTGGTCTAAATTGATCACAATAAGTATCCATTTGGGTTTGGTTTGCTTTTCTTTTATTTGGTTTACTTTTTATAGACATGAATGAAGCTCAAAATGCTCACTTTTCTTCACTGATTTTTTTTGGGTTTTGAACGTAAAAACTGCATAACTATGTAATGAACGTTCATACCCTGCCACACTAGGAGAGCAATTGGCATTTACTGACCAAACCTTCTGTAGACAACAGACTATCAGAAAACAGCTTCTCCCCAAGCTGGCAAGGCCCAGGTTCTTGAAATATGCAGTATTTGCAGCAGAGAGCTCTGTGGTGCTGCTTGGTGAAGTATCAAGAAATGTATGGCTAAGGATGACAGTGATGTTAGTATTTTACAGGGAGTAATGCAATTGCCTGGGACAGCTGCCATATTCAAATTCACAAAGTCGTAAGTGCAGAGCACAGTGTAGGTGGAATTACAGAGACCCAAGCTGAGTAAAATTATTTGTTTCTGGAAAACTCTACTGACTGCCACAAAATGGTAGAGTGGTCTTTTGGAACTCCTTTGCTATTAGCACCTTTATTTATGATGTAGGGTTGTCCACAGGAGAGATAAGTTGTAAAATCCAACTCATCTTGTGCTTGAAAATTAAAGATATTGAAAGTACTTTTTGATCAGGAGAGAGCCTTGCTCAGCTTCTTCAAGCTCCATGACATGACCATCGCTACTGAAGATGGTAATCCATGTCGTGGACTGTAAGAAAAAGGTATTCAGAAGAGCCTGGTTTTATTAGCTTTCTACCTTTTACCAAGTTAATGTAGAACCCCTTCAAGACCATGGCTCCTGCATTCACCAAGTACGATGACTGTTAATAGTAGCTTGGGGCAACCTAGGGATATGTGAAACCTTAATTAAAGATAGTGCTACTTGCTGTATGTAGGCATCACCTTTAGAAAATGAAATCACTTAGGTTCAGTTGTAAAACTCTGGAATTAGTAAACTAAGGGTGATTTTAAGGGGAGAATTAGAGAAGTAATTTATTCCTGTTACATTGTTTCTTCTGTCTTGCAATCAAGTTTATCTTTTCAGGTTGGGACATAGATGTACTGAAAGTTGACAGACTACTTTTTTTCTTTTTGAACATCCTATTTAATAAAGGTGGAACTAATGAGCTCCTAATTACTTTGATGTGAATGATAGAAGGCTTAGATACTATCCTGTGATCAATCTGGGAAAGGATTCTCGTAACTAATACTAGGGGAAGCACTTACATTTTCAATTTTTTTTACCGAAGAGCCACTTTTTGTAGTTTTATGCAATTATTTTATATAAGCTCTTCTATCTTTTGAGTGCTATAAACATAAACACTTGCTTAAAGCACATGTGATACTTTGAACTTCTGAAACAATGGATAATTTTCATGCTTTTCCTTTCTGTACCTTTGAATATGTCTGAAGATACATTGCATAATGCAGTAGTATTAGATCTGTATTCAATCAGAAAACAGAAAAATGAATGAGAGAGAAGAAAAAGAGGCAGAGCTCATGTCTATCTTCCTGTTGTTGCCACTGTTTTTTTGATCATAAGTGGTTATCATTACTAGATATCTTTATGACTTAGTCTTGAAAATGTATGGTGCTGCTGTTTATTTACCATATGCTTGTAACTCCCTTTAACATGAAAGGAGAAACTGTGCAGCAAGGGGATGGGTTTGATGTTGCACAGTTCATGCACAATGGGGTATTAAAACCAGGGTAGCAGTTGCCTGGCTGCCTGGTTTACACCTCTGTTCAATCAGCCTAAGACCTTTCTTTCCATAGGCTGGCAAAGTTTAGTTTTCTGTAAGCAATAAAGACTACAGTTCATCATGTTTTATGGAATAACCTACGTGCTTTGCTGTTCTATTCAAATTATAATTCAACCTTTGACAAAACCAATCAAATATTGATGTTCGGTCCTCCCCTTAAAGATAGTCTATTCATAGAGTTCTTATGGATTCCAGTAAGAATTCTACACCCTTGAGGACTTGCAAACATAGACTTACTAAAGCTGTTTGCAATTTAGCAAACTCTAATGAAGTAAGTTAGGTTGACTCATGTTCAATGGCATTAACTTCCCTTGATGATTAATTCAATTTTTGGACATTTTTCTTACTATTCTTAATGTCAGTAATTTACTTAAACAGCGAAAAGAAAAGGAAAAAAAAATCTGTAGGCATTGGAAGAGAGAGTAGTATTCTGAATCCTTTGCTTCTCTCTGTGGAAATCTTCAAGTATAATTGCTCTTTTTTGCTGACATCAAATTTTAAGGGCTCTGAAGAGAATAACAGTTGTTCTAAAATACAATTGTACTGTTCAAAGCGCACTACAGGGTCCTAAATTCTCCTGTGAGTTGTCCCTCTATAAAAAGATTGAGACTAAATTCTGAGATTTTTAGCTATTTTGTAAGATGAATTTCAAATAAAATAAAGATTGCCCTTACAAGAGCAACAAAAGAGTTTTAATTTTTTTTTTAGTGATTGAGACATGCAACAGCACTTCACACAAATATATGGGGTTTTGGCAAATGTGGCGTACAGTGAAATGTTCTTTGCCATGTATATTAAAGGTTTTTAGACTGGATAATGATAATAGAAGGAAGAAATTACCTTTTTTTTCTAGTCAAATCACAGCTTTATCACAAATTTACCTAACTTTAGTCTCATTTAGTTATTTTTAATTTAGTGAGAAAAACCTTTCGTTTACCTTCTTATTTTGCCTCTTATGAAATGCTTGTGACAATTTGAAAACCATCCATTCACATTATATTGTTTTAATTTATTTGGCCCATTATTATTTTTATAGTCACAACAGGTTCAGCCTTCTGTATAAAGAAATTGAGGTTTCTTTAATAAATTCTAGAGATAGAAAATTGCCACTAATATCAACCTCCTATTTCTACACAACTGCCATTCCTTGGCTTGCTTCTTTTAAAGTTCCAGAAGAATATTAAATATGTACATTACGTGAAGGAAGAACTATTTTGAAATTTCATAGAAGTAAGAGAAGGCCATAATTGACATAATTTTCTGACTAAACTGCAATACACTGTTTTGGCTTGAATACTAAAATAATCTGATGTTTTTCCTTTGCTTGCATGCTTTTTGGACACAACAAAGCAAAAATATTCTGCCCAGATCATACAGATCACTGACAAACACCGCAGTTTAGGAAAACTATAAATGTGTAAACAGAGCCCTGACAATGTCAAGTTTTTTTTTAAGTGATGCTAATTATACTACTAAGAAGATCACTGTTCACAGCAGAATTCATCAGAGCCTTTTTTCAGTCAAACAGATGGTTTAAAATTTATACAAAATTTAGGGTTGAGAGCCTGTGGGGAGAAGCTATAAACCGCATCACATTGGACCAAAAGCTTTGGCAGTCGTGCAAACCAATTCCAGGGGCTGTGAGCCCCTCAAGGGCCCTGGTGATTGCACAGCACTCACCCCTCCTGTGCTCATGCTGCTGAATGTAGGCACCTGCTTCTTGCTCTCCTCTCCCATTACCAAGCCTACGCCAAGCTGAGGAGGAGACTGTTCCACAGCATTTGTACCTCAGCTTGGATCCTCCTCAGATAACCAAGAATATTTTACAGTGCTCAGTTTCATACCACTGAGCACTGCTATCAACCCTAGTCTCATAATTTCTAGAAAAAGTGATTGCATTGTGATCATTAGTGCCTACGTGTTCTGGCTTTCATTGGACGGAGACTTCAAGGAAGAAAAAATGCTGAATTCAAAAGAAGTTTCTTCTACAATTTTCTAGCCATGTTATAACTGGATGTCTTACAGAAAGACTGAAATGATCCCTATGTTGGATTTTTAAGTAATTTCTTTGTATTATGTGGCTATGCAATGGTCTGGGCACTTCCTGGACATGCCCACTGTTTAGAAAAGTCTGATAAACCAGACAAGGTCTTTTAGCATTGACTTTGGAAGAACAGCATTGATTACTGATTTACCTTTTTTTCAGAATAAGAAAATGCCTTCTCAAACAGCTTGGAAATCTATAAATGGAGATTTTAGTGGATTTGGGGGTCTTGGAAATTTATTTAATACTTTTGCATATTTTTATCCTGCTTATTATTTTAAATATCAAGTGCATTTATGAACAAAGTTCAGGATTGGTTAAAAATAGTAGTGCATAATTTTCATGTATAAAAAAAATCCGCTGTTGCATATTTTGTGACTGTTAAATTTAGCAGAACTGCTGACATCAAGAGATGCAATTCTTGTGCATTTATCACTTTTTTTTTTTCCAATTAATTTTTAGAACAACCAAAGATTTTTGGTTATTTTACTATCAAAATATTAACTTCTTCAAAGTCTTTCTAATAATCCGGGGGTTAACAAGCTAATAAATGGGTATAAAGTTACTGCACAAATGTTGCTCCATTTTATTTCTGAGAAGTATTGATCAAAAATTAGATTTGAAGCCCAGATTGTAATATTTTAAAATGGAGCAAGTACTTTTATTCGGAACTGTTTAATTTTTTTCTAGATTGTTTAAATAGTAAAAAGTAGGCATAGAAAAAATGCAAATGTTGGATAGTTTTTCAACATTATTTGATTTCTTTCCCCGATATAATAGGAAAAATATTGTTGAATAAAATATTGTTGAATACATTGATATTTGAATCAATAAGTAGGATAAAGAAATGTGATATTTCCTATTTCCTATGCAAGTAAAATTAAAACTCTCTGGATTTTACTACAGAAATGGTTGTTTCATTTTGTGATGTGTGTAGAATAAAATATCTCTATTCGTTTACATGCAAATATGGGAAAAGAAAGGAAAAAATATGGTCTGGATGAAGAATAACAAAAGCTACTTATTTTCTTAGAAAAGATAGGAGGCATGTCTCCTTTTACGTTGTGCAAACAAAAGATAGAATTATTCTAAACTCTGCAAGGAAAGACATTTAATTCCAGAACTCCCTTAGAAGCAAAGATCTGATTCTTAAAACTGTTTAAAGACTGTGGGAGAGCTGCCACAGGTGTTTTCCGAGGAACCAGAACAGCCATGTCAGATCAGAAATGAAGAGACTGCTGCACTGTGTTTGTTGCTTGGTTCTTAGATTTCCTCTTACGATCTGGCTATATCAATGTCCTGGATTGTTTTAAGGCAGTAGGTTACTATATTTCTGCTATCTTCTTATTTTGAGGCTTACTGCTGTGGTAATTTGAGTGCAAATCAAGGAAGAAAATTCAGTTGCCATCCAATGCACAGTATATGAATAGCTTTTAATAATGTGCACTGCTGGAGATTATATAAATGATTTTTCTTTGAACTTTAATTTCTTATTTTTATAAGTATTTTAAAGTTCTGAAGCATTAAACCTACCTCCCTCCCTTTATCAGTTAGTTAAAAGGAAAGATTTTTATGTGCCAACATCAGGCAGCTTGAACAAAGATAACTGAAAGTTAATTATGGTTCAGAAATTTTCTGTGCTCAGTGCTGACTGTATCCAGAGCCAATAAGTGTCCTCCTGCTTGGTTCCTATCTTTTCAGGTTTTCTAGGTGCCATAAAACTGCAGTTCCTCAAGTATATAAAGTCAATCCACTTTCAAATTAGGCCATTTTTAAAAGATGGAATTTGTTGACGTGTTGAGGAATCACGAAGAAAATGTTCAGTCTCCTTTTTAACTTTGCCTCGGGCCACATTTAGAAAAGAGTTTCTTCTAGACTGTTGTCTGTGGGGATTAAGCATTCGAGGCGTTTTTCTACGTAGAGATATTTTATTGACTCAAAGTCGTTATAACCTCTGAACAGTGAAGGTGTGGAAGTATTTGCCATGAGGCCTCAGAGCAGAGGAACAGCTGTAAAATGCTGAGGGTGGAGAGGATTCATTTGGGTCTGTTTGTGGGATGAGCTTACACTTTCCAGAAGAGGATTAAATGTTCTTTACATACTATTGTGAAATTTACCTCCCCTCCAAAACCAAACCGAACCAAAAAAGAGCTCAAAACCAACACTTGGTGACGGAGTTTAATAAAGACTAAGAATTAGAAGTCTTAACAGGAGTATAACACTTGAATTCAATATCCTCCAAAAGCCATAATGACAAAAGTTATGTCTTTGTGTCATAATCATTGCTAAACTTGCATGTTGTCAGATTTGATAATAGGAAAAAAACCCAATACCTTTTTCCATTAATTATACTAGTTCTATAATATTTTGGTATTAGACTAAAATGTGATTAAATATTTTCCTAAATGTATTTTGATTTGTTTAATACTATCAACTATAAATTTCTTTGATAAGAGTGTTATAGAATAACTTTGCCTTTAACTGAGTTGCAAAACAGACTCTATCTTACAGATATACTTTCAGAATGCTTGTTTAATCTGCTTTTTATATCACATCTGAGGGAAATTTCAGTACTAGCTAGCATATATTTTAAATGGCTCAGATGTTAAAACTACCTTGTAATATAATAAACTCAATTCCATATAATTATTGCAATATAATTACTTTAACCTAAAGCTTTGCCATTGTGTTATCTATTTTCAAATTCCAGTATTCAACTGCATCTGCTACTGATGAACTGTAATGCTTATCTGCAGATGTTTAATTTCTACTTATAACTCCCTTAATCTTGATTGCACTGGGATGAAACTTTACAGGTCTTTGCATAGGGGAGAATGTTCAACCTTTGTCACAAAGCATGGAGAGGTACTTATTATTAAAAAGAAAACTTTGCAATGCAATTAAGATTAAAAAGTTGAGACTTGTCTAGAAAAAATGTCCCCTTAGTTATGAGTATTTGAGTTTCACAGTGAGAACGAGTCAAGTTCAGGTCAAAGTTTTCAGCTGTGCATAAAAGGTTTGTTTCTGAATGGTCTTGTTGATGACAGTGCATTTGAGACCCAGCTCTTCAGCAAAGAACCTTCTTAGTGCTCTGCTTATATCTCCAAGTAGAAGCTTCACAACACTGAGGAAAGAACCACATGTTCTTATTGTTAGTCAGCTAGAAGGACCAATTACTCCCAAGCTGTTCTTATAGACTCCCCTCCAACCATATAGGCAGCCTAGAATCTGAACCTGGTGTGTTTCCACCTTTGAGTACTCAGGTATATCATGAATAAACTGTTTTTGCAGGCAAGGAAAAAATATGATAGCAATGGGAGTTATTTAAGAGACAGGAATATACTTGTTGATTTCCTCACACACCAGTGACAGTTCCTTAACTTTTCCCTGGAAGGCTGCATGGTTCTTAATGTATTCGTTGTTAAAAGAAAAAAGCCCAAACCAGTGAATAATATTTGGATGGCAATTATTTTCCTATTTTTGAGCTGCTTAGGCAGGAGGTATTTTATTCATGGTTAATTTTGCACTGTAAATTGTCCAAAAGTTTTGAGAAATATTTCTTGTAGCCAATTATTATACCAACATTTCATTCAGTCTTTCACTCAGGTGTCTAGATTCTTGCTTTAAGTAGCCTCAAAATTAATTTTTAGGTTTTATAAGAAGTGTCAGAGTGGCAAAGCTGTAGCTTTGGGATTGACATCTTTTGCCACAAGGCCTCTTCTGACAGTGATAAAATAAGAAGGTAGAAGATTATTACTTTTTCCTCATATATATATTTTTTTTTAATCAGGCTTCTTCCTCTCAATTTTTTAAATTTATAAATTTGCTCATCATTTGTAGTATATGTGCATTCAATATATTATTTTCCAAGTTTCTTGACTCATTTTGCAATGGTAATTACTTGTTTTTCCATATTCCAAGTGCTGTGGATAATTAACTTGCAGTAAGTAGGATCAAATTTTGAGGATTTGCTTATGGAAATCAATAGACACCTAGGAGATTGTGTAACCTCTCTATTTTTACTGCCTTATTTTCCCTGCTTCTTCCATCACTGCTTTTTTTTTCAGATGAGGATATAATTTTGCAGTTATCCGAAGTAGGACTTCAAACTGCATTTCCCAAGACTCAGAGAAACAACACTATTCTTAAAACAAAAACCCTCTAGGTCGCATTTTTTGGCACATCTCATAAAGTTAATTGTGTGTATTTACATAACATTCTATCATCAACTGGCCTAATGTTTTATTAGGGAGTTTTGTTTCCTCACTCCCACAATTCTAGTGGTTATCATCCGCTGAATAATTTGGCACATTGATATTTTGATTTATTATTTGAAAGATCTCATTTTCTTTCTGTGAAAAAGCTCACAAATATATAATTCATTGCATTGTATAGGCTTAGAACTTAATAAAGTACCGATTCTCTGAAAACTTTGAAATTTGACGTTACTGTTTGTACATGGGATTTTTGCCTTGCAACAAATGATAGAGAAACCTCTTGTACAAATGCTGTCTGCAGCTATCTTATCTAAGACAGTACTTTTGTTTTATCCATGTTTACTGTTGTTTTCATTTCTCATAGTTCAGAAGATGGATGTATGAGACACCAAAGATAATTATTTACTTACTGTGACACAAAAGTGAATCTATTGTCTATTTCCAGAACTATACAGATGTACTCCTTTTGAACTGCCATCAGAAACATTTCTTATAGTTCAAGTTTATTTTCTCTTCAAGTATTTAATATTTGATTGATGAAAAATCACATTAGTGGTTAAACTGAAATACTGTTTCATGTGCTCTCAAAGGATTTTCACTCTTGAATCAAATTACTGGAGAGGGTTTGAAGAATATGGAAGATGAGAGAAGAAACTGAAATCAATACAGCTTAAAATTTATCATCTGAGTTTTGAAGTTTCTGACTCTCGAGTATAATTTTAAGACTGTGATCCTATTAAACCTGGGCCAGAGCAGGGCTCCTTCTTTTGCTAGATTACGGCCAAAAAAAATGCATGAAGAAGCAGATATTAATGAGAGAAGGCACTGGTCTGGAACTTGAGCTGTCTAGGTCAAATTCCTGTCTTTGCTGCATGCCGCCTCAGGCATTTGCTCTCAGTGGGCTTCCATTCCCCATCTGTCAAATGGAGAAAATCAATGCAACCTTATGCCTGGCCTTCATTTTGCCTATTTTTATTGTTGTTCGTAGGAAAAAGAAATATTTCTTAATATGTGTTTGTATAGTACTTAATATACTGGAGCCATTAGGTACTTCCATCATACAGTAAGGGATGACAGCCTCTAGGCAGGAGCATTTACCTTCTGTAAAATGGATGTACAATCCACTTCAGGCCGGTTGTGAAATAGTGTAGAACTTTCTCCTTGCCTTTTTGGCAGATTATACATTTTATTGTTAGGTTACCATACTGTGGTTGCTGTAAAGAATTAATACTGTCAGCACTTACCACCCTGAGGTGTTATTGTTTGAGTTCCCCCATCCTGCCTAACCTCTCCTCTCACAAACATCCTTACAGTAGGGCATTATAAGTAGCCAGAGTACATCAACTATTGATAGGTAATGGCTTTTTAATGGCTTCCATTGCACTGCTAGAAATATAACTTCCAATTTTATGGCTCTTTTGCATTTCATGATCCCACAGCGCCTATGAATGTTAGGACTTGATAGAGATTGAGTGGACATAACGAAATACATTCACGCTGCCTAACTCTAGCCACTTAATCAGGTTGAAAATGTAGCCAGAGCAGGACAGTTTGGGGCAGAACATGCAGGAATTCTGGATTGCCCTCTATTCCAGCATCTCTCTGTAGGACTGTAGACTGAATCGAGGGACTTTAACCACTCAGTTTAATGAGGGAAGTTGAGTGCTAAAAGCCAGATGACTTCTCTAGTCTTTACTTGTCTCTAACATAGCCATTTTTAGGGGTTTTATCTTATTAATCTGAGCATCTTTTTTCCAAAATAAAAGCTTTGCTGCCTCTATGAAAAATAGCAATTTATAAATAACTGGAGATGACCTGGGATATGTAATGATCTTTTCAGCTTAACAGGTTTTACATGGAAACACTCTCTGGAAGTCTTCTGACACGATTTTTAATACAGAGTTTGAACAAAATTAGTATCTGGAAAGAAATAATTTGTCATGGTGTAAAAACCTGTGTGTACTCAAATTTTAATGTATCACTTAAAATGAAAATGAGAACATGAATTATTATGACAGGAATTTAGCAAGTTTGAAGATTATTCAGTAGTGCAAGTATTTCTTCTTTTTAGAATGAATTTGGCCATTTTGAATTAGAAAATAGTATGTATTAGTGTGGTAAGGTGAAAATTAATGTGCTGTCTCATGAAGATGGACAGAGTTACAATGTTTTTCATCCTGTGCTGGAAGTTCAGATATCATAAACTCTTGCTTTCTGGAATCATTATACAGTTTTTAAGTAACAACCTCTCCCCTTAGGTGTGTGATGTCTACTTGAAAAGATCCTCATGAAGTGTTACATTATAGTTTTCATGGATTGTCAAAGGAGCATAGGAAAGTCATACACAGTCACCTAAATTAGAATTTGTTTGTGATAATGGCCAATTTATTATAGTAAGTGCCATGGTACTTAACTATCCTAAGTAATCAGAACTTCACAAAATAGTCAGCAATACTAATGTGGCACAGAAGTAGGCCTGTGAGAAGTATCTGGATGCTAAGTCATCCTTTCATCCTTCTGCAAAGTGTTAATATCTCAAAATATGTGCAGAACCCTTAGTATTTCTCTTCTTGGATGATAAGCAATGACAGAAGAGGAGTTTGGGGCATTGTGGGACAACTATCATTTTACTTACATGGACTGGTTGTGTTCCTATTCATCAATATTTTAATATGGGAAATTTAAAAATAAAATTTTGTAATGCCATGTGTTTTGAAACTGCAGCTCTCATTTTCAGCATTGGTATTGCATGACAAATTGAATTTTCAATATAAAAATAAAGCTATAATATAGAAAATCCTAATGCAGCAACATTTTTTCTCCTCTTCCCTTCCTTGTCTGTCTTCTTCCTGCACTCTTTTCAACCTCCATCCCTCATTACAGAATCAGTCAGGAGTTTCTGTAAGTTTAATTTTCCTTCTTCTATTGCAGTAATTTTTGTGGTTACTGTGTAATACACACAGATAAGTAGAGATCACTGCATTGTGCTGCAGGAGGCAGCAGTATCCCCATGGCTGGGGGTGTCAGCGTGTGGCATCTCTCATGCACGCTGTCCTGAGCACGCACACCGAGTGCTGCTGTGGTCACCCTGCCACGAGCATGGGGCACACCTCGTGGGACCTTCTTTTTTGTTATCACCCATGCACACATCTAGCCTTTTTCGTGGCTTGCTGTTCTCCCTCCAAGTCTGGCAATATTTCTAAGTTAGTCCCTTTGATCTCTAGTTTTCTGATCTCTAGTATGGGACAATAATGGTGCTTAACCAACTCTGTATGGCTTGCTCAACTCTGCAGTTATAATTTGCTCTGTTATCATTGCAAAAGATAAATTAGCATTGTTTTGCTTGGCCATTACAAAGCATAAGAAAGATGTGGCTTTACCAAAGTGTGAGGATCACAGTATTTCAGCTGGTGGACCTCAGGTACTCAGGACTGCCAGAAATGAATGAAATATAAGTAGAAGTCATAATGAAAAAGAAAGAAAGAAAATGGGCACATCAGAGGCAAAGCTTGAAAGAAAAAAAGTAAAATAAGTGGTATGAATGACTATTTCTCATTAATTTGACTTTATTTTTACAGTCTGAAAAGCTAGGTACTGGAAAATAACCTGTATTATAGTCCTCTATACATTAATTGTCAGCATATATCCTAATTTCCTGTAAAGTATTTAATAATTTTTCTTTTACAGGAACTCAGTATGTGTATATTTTTAAAAAAGAATATTAATTTCTTCTTAACTCTCTTCCCTGCTTTTGCTCTTCTATTTTAATCCCTTTTAGAGTTAACACATCCAATTATAAGATGGGGACAATGACAAAGCTGAAAGCTTTAGAGTTTAGCAGCAAAGTCTGCCTATGCCAGATACACATCAATTTACATGACAGTGGAAGGTCAAAAATCTCATTATTATTTTCACTGTTTATGGCTTCCTTCCTAACCAATAGCTTTGAGGGCTGAACTGTAGGTCCTAGAAATCATGTGATCTATGAGATGATTTGTTAATTTGAACCACTTGATATTGCCTAAAGCTATGAAAATAGGGATATACTAAAAAACATTATTGTAATTATTCCATTAGGAATTCCTTCAATTATTCATGTGTTTTAATCACTTGGGCATTTAACATAGTGCTAAATTATAATCATCTGATTACATACAGATTGGTGTGGAGCTTTGGCAATCTTCTATGCTGAAGGACAGCAAAGGCAAATGCAGGAAAATTACTTCATCCTAAAGGAACTGAATAATCTTGAACTCACCTGCTAGAATTCAGGTGGTGTTAGAAGCATTGTCATAACTTCTTGAATTTGCCAGAAAATCTGATAGAATTGCTAGATAGAGCTTTGTTCTAGATTCCTGTTTTTACACTTATATTTGCAGCTTTTTATGATGACGAAGGTTACCTTGCAAACCACCTGTGCAATGAGGAGAGAACAACATAGTCCTCTTCCCTTTAATCTTCCAAAAAGAGTATTTTTTAAAATCCAGAAATGATCACAGTAATCTTCTAAGCTGACCTTTTTCAGTCAGAGGTCTTCTCATAGGTACTGGATCACAAATTGTATTTCAAATATGATTATTATTTATAACAAAATGAACCAATAAAGGGATCCCCACACATATTTAATTACTTTAAAACTTTATCTTATTTTCCAGATTTATCTAGCTTGAGTTTTTAACTTTTCAATCTAAATTGCTCCATCAGCCTCAAAAGTTTTCCATATTCAGTTCTTTCTGTCACTGATGAGAGTGTCTTCACAGAGAGATGTAGTAATCCCTTTACTCCTTTTACTTTGCAGTCATTCTTTGAAGTTACTCCTCTGTTTTCTGATCTCTTTGGAGGTTTTCACTCTAAACCAGAATGCTCATCTGAGGGGTTGAGGGTTTTTGTGTTTGAACAAAGATAAAGTCTCTATACTTTTCTCCTAGAAATGTGGTTTTGCATTTTGCTGAACTGAAAGAAAAAGATTGCTGAGTTTATCCCATAACAATGAAAAGTCCTTCTGGTTATTGATAATACATCAATCTTTGCATTTGTCCCCATCAGCAATTAATATCATATTTTAAATTGCTGATAAAGTAATTGATGAGTTGGACCAAGAGCCAGTTCCTTTTCCATTCATAGATGTGTTCTCATTAATGAGTGACCTCCATCATGTTTAATAACATTTTACCTATGACAGCAAAGCTTTATGGACAGAGACATGGCTGAAAGACATGAAAGCTGGTGGATATCATAGAATAATTGAATAGCCTGGGTTGGAAGGGAGCCTAAAGATCATCTAGTTCCAAGCCCCCAGCCATGGATCACACTAGTGACAACAGAGCACGTAGCTAAGGTACTATGTCAGACACCTTTCTGTCACTTGATTGAGAAGACACATAAAGACACTCTTGTCTAACACAGGTAGCAGTTAGAACTCCCTGATACCTTCTCAGGCTCCTTGGGTTAATAAAAAAATGAAGTTTGCTACTCAGCTGTCAAAATGTGCATTTACTAAATATAAAGTTTATTACAATTTGTCCAAGATGAATAGTCTCTTGCTATGCTGCCTTCATAAACACTATAGAAATACATGAAATTTCACTTTTTTTCATCCTTTATTAGCATAGTCTAACTCCAGACTCACTTTTTGAAGTGTGATTTTGTTTTATGTATATATTTGCCCAAAGAGGAAAATGAGAAATGATAGTTCTTGTTCATTAACTATGAGACATATCGAAGTTATCTCATTTTATAAATATAGATAAAAATGAGACTTCTCAATGTTTTTTGAATATATCTTCCAATTTATATGTAATCTGCTGCATGACAAAAGTGTGAAACTATTAAATTACAGCTTTTCTATTTCTTTCCCGCAGTACTACTCCGCAGGGGCAACACAATATGGAGATTCCTGAGAGTTTACTAGCTCTCTAGGAAGTGACAACTTTGATTTTCTGACAGGTAGTGGTGGACGTCTGCAGAGAGCTTTCTGTCATCTGGAAGTGTTAGAATAAGGCATGCTGTTGATGAATCTGTTTCTGTAGTTTCTGAGTACCCTGTATCACTGTTCCCTTTGAGGAATTCACTGTAACACTGTAAATACACAGTCACTGCTCTACCTGGACAGGCATTTAACAAATGTTGACAGTACATAAACAAAGATAGCACCATGCCTTGAATACTCACAAATGACAATGTTTCAATTTTAAATAGTGCTGGCCTGCTAAACCACTTTAAAAAGCTGTTTTCTCCCCCCAAGCAATACAATAATCAGCTTTTCCCTGGCATGATCTTATGTAAATGTATCACTAGATTAAAGCCCATGCTTATAAAGTTCTTTCTGTAATGAAAAGTTCTGATTCAATATTTCAAGATTATTTTGAGGAAGAAGAAGTTCTCAGGTGTTCCAGTTATGGGAATTCTGGGAAGTACTGGCAACTGCAGATAGTCTATGATGTACAATTTGGTTATCCTGTGCCCTGGAGGAAATTTTAGATGGCTAGAAGTATGAAAATACTGCAAGTGTGTAAGTGAATTTATATAAGTGCCTAAGTGTACACTTACATAAGTGTGTAAGACAGTGTTTCTGTGCTTAAATTTAAAAAATAATAAATTCTTATGTGTGTTTCAGAGATAGGGATTAATAAATTGATGAGGAGCTCCTAGCTCCTATGGCACACTTTTATCCACACATTTAGTGTGCGTAAGGATCATCAGGCACTTGTAGAAAATCAATAGCTAGAACCTGGCTATTAAAGGGTCTTTCTTTAGCTGCTGATATTTTGTGTGCTAATTACTGAGAAAAGCCATCTCTTTTAATGGTAAACCTGTAGTTGTTCTTTGTTTGGTAACTCATTTTGTATGTTTTCTGTTCATTTTCTCTGAGAAACTGCAGCCACAAAAGACACTACAACTAGAAATTTTTTCTGACTAATTGCCTTATTGTTCTCTCCAATTAGACCAAGCATTTAGAAGTTCCCATTGCTGTCAGGCACATTCACAACACACACTAAATCTTTATAAAGTAATCATTTTAAATTCTATAGGTGGCCCAAATGGTTAGTGGTGGGGGCACCTAATGCTGGTTCAGCTTGAACCTAAATTGCAAGTATTGATCATCTTGCCCTGTAGATATTCCAGAAACTTCTGGAATGCTTAATGGCCATGGCACATGCAACTATTTTAGACCACTGTTCATGTTGTCTAATGTAGTGAAGGCTAAACACTGCTGGACAGCCCTAGTAGTAGAGAAGGCTACTGCTTGTTTCTGAAGAGGCAGTTTTAACCTGATATCTGTTAACATATACAATAATTCAGGTAAATTATTGACAAGAGGCAGCAAAAACATGTCAGTTGGTAATTGAACTTACTAAATGGTAATGTGATTAAATACAAGTGCCTAAGTGTACACTTACATAAGTGTGTAAGACAGTGTATATAGGATGTAGTCACACAAAAATTGCATAAAAAAGGATCCTCCTATTGCATTTTAAAATAATAAATAACTTACTTGCTCGCCAGCATTTTTTCTGCTTCCTGAGTTTGTCTCATCTTACCACAATGTGAATTTCAATGTGCTATCACTTTTGGTCTCACTCAAGGACCATTGAGGAAGAAATCATAGATGATAAAAAGATAAAATAGTTTCAAATTATAATTTTCAGTGTATGATAATCATCTGAGTCTGATCTTAGAGAATGCTGGACACTACATGAAACTCCGATCCACTGTATAAGCTGGAAATGCTCAGCATATCACAAAATCAAGCATTAATGATGTGAGTTCAATATAGTGCAGTTGATTATATTCTGAATTTATATTCTCTCAACCTTTGTTCAATCTTTGAGGCTGTTTGTATCTAGGAAAATATAAGTTATTTGCAAACAGTTAAATAAGAATAAAATTTTATAAGAAAATATGAAAGCCTTTATTAAATTTCAAAATTTTAATACTTTTATTTCATCTTCATAACTTTGTTGTCTGTCCATGTATATCCAAATAAACACAGCTTTAAATTCTATCTGGAAATACATTTTCTTTTATCTTCTATTTCATTTTTTCTGAGATGTTTATCATTATTTTGCTGAGCATAAGATAACAAGCATGAAGCTTGATGAGATTATAATTTTCAATATGATTTTATTTAGTGCAACATTATGTGGTAGCCTAAAAATGCAGGTCTGTATCCAGTCTGCATTGTTTTCTCTGAATATGGAAGATCACTTAAAAGTTTAGCTGATACTTCATCAGGGATCCAAGTGACAAATATGCTCATCCTGATTCATGGATACGGTCTCCAAGTAATGTATATATCCCTGGTAAATGAGGCTTCTGTGTCTTTTTGGAGGAAATGTATGAGTTATGTTCTACTGAAATATGAAATCATAAAACTTCTCCTGGTTTATAATCAATTTTATTCAAAACCAAAACAAAATATTAGACCTTTTTGGCCTCTCTTCCCAAGCATATTGTGCAGTACCATTCTTCTATTTCCTCAAGCTCCTTCTTCAGTGACCATATTATGGATAGATACTTCTCATGGTCAAATAAATTTTTAGAAGCTTCTCATTTCAGCTAATCCATTAGCTTCTCAGCTGCACCCCTTTTCCTCTCTCTTCTTTAACCATTTAAAGGACTGTATCTATCAACATAGCATTATAGCATCTGAAATAATTCAGATTTTGTTCTTGTTCTTCAGTGATTAAAATACAGCAATGATGATTGCTTTGTTGCAGTAAGGAACTCATTTTGTAGATGATTTATTGTAACATTTCTTATTCTAAGCTGTTTATGTCTGAAAATACCTCGGATTAAGGAGAGCATACTGTAGAAATAATAATTTTGGATTCTAGTATTAAATTGTTTATCAAAACGAGGAGGTAAAAAAAAAAAAGGGGTCATGGAAATGTTCTGCCCTTGTTCAATTAGCTTCATTTGTTATCGCTGCCCCATCTGCAGGCCAGTCTCTGATAAGCAGCTTTTTTGGGGATAGGAGTCGATGGTAACGAGCCCTTTTCTGTTACCAGTGCTGTGCTAACACTTAAGTGTTTTTCACTGCTTCCAAAACTACTTAAATGTTCATAAATAAGTCACAATCCCTGTGAGATTTACTGCATATGTTCTTAATTCTGTGGCATTATAAAAAATTAGTTGCATAGATAAGTGAGAATTGAACATAATTTCTCTGTCCTGTACTGGGTGATCTATACGTATGGAAAAAAAAATTGTTTATGTGTTCTGGATAAATTTATTCTTGCTGCTTTTTGGAAAGTCTGTGCCACAAAATAAAGATGGACATTTCATGTTTCTTTAGGTATAAATGATATGTAAATGATAAAGATCCAAGAGAAAGGAAATTCCAGTTTTTTTCTAGGGATATTTTCACAAATATTGGGATAATTAGGAGCAAAAGCAAAATAATACATTTTCCAAAGCCATGACCATCTGAAACAGAGTTCTGCTAGTTATGAGTTCTTCTGCTATTTATGTCAATGTTTTTGAGCTCAATAGATACAGAGTCATAAATGAAGTCAAGGCAGATGCAGGGAGTGTATCCAGTCCATGTAATAAGCTTGAGACCAGTTTGAATACCTCTTACTATCATGAAGCAAAGCAAATGCCTTATGTATTATAGAACTGTGTTTACAACTTTATCATTGCTATAAAGACCAAAATATGATTAATACTGCTACTGATAAATATGGATTACTTGTAAAACCTGTAAAAATAACAATTTAAACCAAGAGCCAATAATTTCCAACAAATTCTAGTGGAACTTTCTCTTTAGAATTTGTTGGCATTTCCACAGGTTTACAGAAGTTAATCCAATAGTTTACTTGTATTCATTGCCTCTACTTTTTGTCTATCCTTTCCAAAGTTATACTCTTATGATACTACTTTTGAAACAGGAGGCATGATTTCACACATTATTTGGGATCAGTCTGTTAATTCTAAAGGAGCAATTTTATCTATCAGTATTTCTGACAAATTATACACTAAGCCACACCATAATTTGTATATAAAGCTGTCATGATTAGCTCATAGAGCTTTATTCTTATCTGTTTCAGTTTTCAGACTTTTAAAATAGGATTTTTTCTTGTTGAAATATTATGATATACAGATGTAGGAAAAAAAGGTACCTATTTGTATGGAAGTCATATGGGTTTTGGGTATATTCATCCTGTGATTCTGAGATTAAAAAAAAATTGTTTAGACAGTTAAATTGTCCAACAGAATCATTAATTCTTCATAAGCTATGGCATTGATGGCATTTTCTGGTAGATTGCTACCCTTTTTAAGTATCGGAACATACCCATTCTCACAGAGAAAATGGATCAGTCCTGGCACGTTTGCCTTACTGGGGTTATCTCCCTGATCTCCCTCTGCCTGAGTCCCTCTCAGAGGCAGAGGATGGACCTTTTTAGCTTTGAAATGCCCAGCCCAAGTAGTCTTCTCAGCTATGTGATTTTACTGAATAGTTTTTTTAAAAAATAAGGGTCATTGCCTTTCATAGCAGTGGCATGCAATTGTTCAAATTTGCTAAGTTACCTATACAAAAACATTTCGAAATAGCTAAAAATCTTCTTAGGGCTTGCATATCCTTTTTATCCCCTCTCATTAATCCAACTTCCTCAGGTAATTTTGGAAAATGAAAAAGGCTTGTAAGAATTCAGTCTTAGACATAATTGACAAGAAAGCTTCTTGGCAGCTATAAAACTCTAATTTTTCACCAGTAAATAGATTATGTTTCTCTTTGCTGAGAAATGTTGCCTGACACTGAAAATCTAAAACTCCCTGCCACTTTAACCAAGGCAAGTAGATGTATGCACTCTAGACAACTGCTATTGGCAAGCAGGAATGTTTTAATTATCATTAACAATGGATCAGGATTAAAATCCTTTCTACTCATATCACAGTCACTGCCATGTCTCTTATCACCACAATCTGACAGGAGGCAAACCTTTTCTCTCAGAATCATCCAATGAGAGCTCAACCCTGTATACCTACAGCACCAAGAGGGCTCATTATAACATGAAATTCCTCTGGCACAGCAAAGGAGCTCTCTGAAATTCCCATCCACCAATGTTTGCTCTTGGTTATGTTGCTCATTGTTCTTGATGCAGTCAGTTCATTGTTGCTGGTATCACCAGGTGTTCTGTGACCCCCACAGCACTGTGAGATAATGTGTGAACACAGACGTTTTCCTTCTAAGCCAGACAACCTGAATACAACTTGAAATCAATTATTAATGTGTGTTGTTATCCCAGCAAAATGTTCAGAGCTAAAAAATGAAAAGAATTGTGGAGCAGTCTGCCTCACTATTCCTATGTCTTTTCTCCTCATTTGCAATAGAGAGATTCACTGTGCATGAACAGGCAAGACCTATAGACATCTTATATATGAAAGATGATGACCCTTATGGGATGAGAAAAACCAAAGAGCAGTTTCCCCTCTACTTGTGTAGTATATGCTTCAATATGCTTTCAAATGCTTTCCACAGACTTTCCAGAGAAACTAGCACTGCTCAACTCTTTGATACGTTGTAAACAAATTAAAATTTACCTATTTTCTTCTGGCAAAAGTAGAACCCCAAATTTCAGTCAATATTGAAGCATGCAGGAAGCTTTTGTTACCTGGTATTTACCCAATTGCCTTTTTTCCCTATAAATAGACAAACAAATAATGAAAAGGATATGTAAATGAAGTTCAAGTTAATGCAGCAGCAAAACCTTAGAGAGCAGTATACAAAGGGGGTAAATAGCTGATACATTTTTGCTGATATCTTTTTCTGTTCCATTTTTCATTCTACAGAAAGAGAATGAAATCTCCTTTCCACTCACAAATCACTTCCTTCGTCTACCAAAATCAGGTATCATAAAATACTATTGAAACTTGCCTCTGCTGAGAAAAACAAAAATCAAAGCAAACCCTCCTTTTTCTCTGAAGCATTTCATTGTAATATTCCTTAATATGTCAGCAGTCACCCACACATTCATCCAGAACTTTATTCTGTAAGCTTGCCCTATTTTTCAGTATTCATTTCACAACTTATAGCTGCATTCTCTAGTGGCCCAAAGTCTTCAGCAGACATCACTGGTTTAATCTAGCTTTGTTGTAGTTAAACAATATCTTTGTAGTCATCAGTGAAAGTTCTTGAAATACTTGTGCTAGAGTAGTCAGCTAATGCAACTAGACAGTTCTGTAAATATTCCCTTCAAATCCCATACAGATGCCAGTTGACTGTTTCTCCTGGAATATTCCTGAGGTATTTCTCACTCTATAATGATGCCTCTGCTCTTTCCAGCTGCTATTTCATTATTGAGGGAAGAATTATACAGTTTTCTATGAATCCATATAAATTTTAGTTTCATTTTTCCAAAGATCAAATCTGATCAAGCAATATTAAGACAACTTTCATACACCCAAGTCCACTTACACCCAGCTAGAAGACACTTCCTTATAGTTCAAATAAGTATTGCTCAAAATATCTATGGCATCACACAGACCTTATATGATTCATCAGCTTGTGACTCTGGGGTTTTTAGCTTGTATGATTTAGATCACTCATAAAAATAGTTATTTAACCATCAATAGGAAATTTAAAAAAAAAAAAAAACCCAAAAAAACCAACTTTACTTTCAGGTGTAACTGATAACAGATAAAATCCAAGAACATGAAATAATGAAAACCTGCTTTCTTTAGGCAGTCCCTGTCTCTGTGCACTGTTACAGCTGCAGTAAACAGTTTGCCTTCCCTGACTTGCATGTGCTCAGGAGGAGTTCAGTGTCTTGTTTACTGCTGCAGTAACATGTAAGGGCTTAGACCAGAGGTATTTCAGGTTTTTTGCAGATTATTGGTCCACATCTGTCTTCTTGATGGTATGTATTCCCACTAGTGCATAGGTCTGTTATTTTCTTTCTGACCTGTTTTACTGTTCACTCCTAGCTGAAAGATCTCCCCATTCCCAGATCCTGAAGTTGCTCAGGTTCTGTAGAGTGCTCTTAAATTCCTTTTTCATTTCACTTAAATTATGAAATGATTAACGCTATTTTGGAAAAGCAAGGATACCTGTACAGCCTGGATGGATACGCTTTTCACACGTGATTTTCTCATGTCACTTACAATATGATCAGTTTTTCTCTAACATTGTGTGTAATAAAGTTTTTGCAGTCCTTAGGTTTGTAAATGTGGAATTCAGTGTCAATGCATTTCCTTTCCTCAAAGTCAGAGTACACAATCTGAAGAGGAGAAGGAAGTAAATCAAATGCACAGCTTCTGAAGAGTGATGCTAATTTATTTTCTTAATCATTATTGTGATTATATGAAGAACAGCGCCATTTGTTTGAAAAAATTCAGTGGTATGTTGAAATTTAGTGCTCTACAGCTTAGGCTTATTTTAAACTTACTACAAAATTATAGCATGATGATTAGTACTGCACAGAACTTTTGATTCATGTATACTTCTGTTATAGAAGAAAATTGCTCTGGACTTGATTAAAGTTTGAAGTAAGGAAACAGATACAGTGCCATCTGAATATCTTGACATCTTCTGAACCAGGTTTAGAAAAAATGCATCCTTCTAGAGATTTTTCTCAAGTGAATATCTTCATATCTGCAGCAAATAAGACATGGTTTTCTGGTGCATAGAAGCAAACCCTGAAGATTTCAGCAAGGATTCTACCTCTCCATTCCCTCTTGAGTAGTGTTTTCAGATTTGTGCATTTATACATCCCATCTCTGGCAAAACTCCTCTGTATTCTTGTACCTCGTGAACACTTTATTCAAATACTAATGTGGGAGCATGTCCAATAACCCTCTCCTTTTGCTCCATGTCTAGGCAGTACACATTCCTGTTTATTATCCCATCATGGGAATCATTCTCCCAGAGGTTTATCTCATCTCCCGTGTCTGGTTCCCCATTCACACTCCCTGTGGATTAACGAATTCCTGAGATGAGGCCCTCAGAGAATTATGATGTTGTGTTGTGAGAGCTGGCATTTGGGCTGGAACATGGATTTTATAGCTCACTGTTAGATGGGTAGGCAGTTTCTCTGAAGATTTATATCCAGAAAACTTGAACTTGAATTAGGTCAACAACATTTTCGAGTTTTAGCTTTTTGGAGCTGTACTACTTATTCCAGTGCTCATGGGCATAGGATTGGTTTTCTCGTTGCACTGGACAGGAGCAATATAGATGTGTTCCACCAGAGAAGATGGGTGACTTTCTGCAGATGCCTTGCACAGACTGATCAGAAGAGAACCTCCAGTTTTCAAAGGGATAAACTCTAGTTTCTAGAGTACATTAATTTCATTCAAAATTGGGATGTAGGAAGAGTTGAGAGCATTAATTTCAAAAATAGCTACTATTTCTGTGTAATAACTAACACTCATGTTTTGTTCTCGCAAATCAAAATTCTGTTCCAGTAATCATCTGAAAATCCAGACTGAGTATTGTGTGGTGAAAACGTACTTTTTAGCACAATAAATGCTAATCTAAAATTAATATTTATTCTCAGGATGTCACTTTTGAAAGGTATAGGATAAAAAACCTGTGAAATATGCTTAAACAGGAAGAAGTTTTTCTGCTGAAGTTTCAGAAGTTTCAGAAACTCTGTTATCATTTTGAAATTCAGCTTTGGTAGTGGTTTGTGATGGGAATACAGCCATGCCTGGAGTGCTGTGTCATGCTAAGGACTCAAAGGACCTTATACCAGCAAGTATTGTTCCAACAGTGCAAATTCAAGTGCTGTTCAATTCTAAACAGCAATGGGCCTGAAATATGTCCCTAGATGTGAATCTGAATGGAAGTGCTTCCCTTTACTTTCATTGTTGCTGGTATCAGTTGCTAAGGCAAATGCTTCACTGTTGTTAGGGACAGAATTTACTGACAGCTTTTTTTCTTACAGCTGATTGATAGGCTATTTCCAGAGGTGAAATTATTGTCCTAGCCCGTGTGGATAGACCTGAGATGTCTCTAGTTGTTATAGATAGGTATGGGGTTTTGTGTGTACCACTTTACACAAAGCAACATGCTTAAGTTGTAGTTCAAATGTCCACAGGAAACTTCATGAACATAAAAGTTGCAAATGTATGTAATTGGCATGAAGATTATTTCAGATCAAAGGAAAGCTGGCTCATTTAAAAAACCCTTGAGTTCCAGTATCTTATAAAAAATAAATTGCAGAATGTAGATACTTGTTCCTTTGCATCCTTTGATTGTTTTGCATAATCAGTAGGAACTCCTGATGGAAGTGAAGGCAGTGAAGTGCTGTGTTCCATTATGCTCACTTTCTTTAGGAAGCAGTAGGTTTATAATCAAAAAGTCAGCTTTGTTTATCAAACTCTGATGTGTGCAGTGCCAACTAGTTTTTTTTTTTTTTTCCTTTGGCTCTTTCCTACCTTTTGCCTTTAGAAATTATGTTTAATATTGTTAGATGCAGACTGTGTGTGAGAGCACAGTATGAGGTGAAAAAGAGGGGAGTGAAAAAGGGGCCACTTTGGTGTCCTGCCACAGGCTGGGCACAGCTTCTGTTTGTAATCAGAGGGCTCCCCTGGTGCAGTCTATGGCTGCTTGGCAAAGGGCTGCTGCGGCTGGCAGGGTGGGTCTGTCCTCAGCAGCATCATCTCCTCGGCATCTCCGGCTGGAGCTCGCTGAAGAGCAAACAGGAATGCTGCTTAGGACTCCTGCGTGACCTTGGAGTAGCACCAAAGCCCTGGAACGCTGGGTAGGTTCCTTTTCTTCGGTTTGTAGCCACTGAGGAGAGCTTTGGTTAGGTCATAGTCAGTGTTGGTTGTTGCTAACGGCCCCTGGCTTCTTCAAAGTGTCAGTCTACAAAGAAAAATAATGCCACGTAGAGATGTACTGGTCTGTCTCTGTGAATGAGAAGGTAGTGTAGGAAATGGTCCCCAAGCGTACAACTGGCTCTAAGTGGCTCAGCTGCTTCTCTGCATTTGAGTGACAGTGGCATTAAGGCAGCACAGAATCCCAACTATTCATCTTTTCTGGGTAGAGCAGCTGTCTTTCAGTAACAGCTAGAGGAATGCAGCTCTCCTCTATGACACTGATGTCAGGCAAGCTAAGATAGGAAGGATAATAGGTTCATGTATAGAGGATTACATTATTTCCTTTACCTAAACAACTGACTAAGGTAAGAGGTAAATATTTATTTACCATCTAGAAATATTACATTATTTTTATCATTTAAGCTAAAATCAGAGTTTTAAAAAATAGTAGATAAAATCTGATTTTTACCCCATCTGTATATTTTACAAATACATTAATGTTCCAGAAAAATAATTTAAACCAAGGGAATATAATACACTAATTCCACTTAATTAATACTAGGAATGTATGAGCTGAGAATGGTTAATGAAATTCTAAATATTATCCTCTTATCCCCAGTCCATCTCCTCTCTTCTTCCCCAGTCTCCTTTACCCATAGTCTTTGGATTTAAGTTATATATATATAAGATATATATATATATATAAGATATATATATATATAAGATATATATCCTGCAGGAAAACTAAAGGTTAAGTTTTTGTTTAGGATGGAAATGTTAGCCCCTGAGAAGAAAACACATGAAGAGAATGAAGATTTGCAACAGTATCCTCAGAAACCTGGAAGCTGTAAGAAAATGCTTAGGAATTGCTGCTTGATAAAGCGAATTTTTGCCTGGAAAAGTTTGAGCTCTAAAGGTACCTTTTCTATTGTAAATTTTAGTGTAGGAGAAATTGTTGTCCTCCCAAGAATTCTGAATTTTTGATACAGTGGTATTACTGAATTTAACATCAGTCAAGTTACAGGTACAAAAAGTCTCTGCTGTCTTGAGTCTATTGTGCAAAGAGATTAAAAATGGTACAGCTTTGATTGAAGTGCTTTATCATAATGTGATAAAAATAATTGTACTGCATGAGTATTCATTTTACAGCACATAAAAATACATGGTCTGCAGAAAAAAAAATCCTTCAGTCAGAAGACAAATAAGTAAATGTAAAATCCCAGCAATTAGATGTATCAAATTATCAGGGCCCAACCCAAAATTCTGTTTTGATGAGTAAAACCTCCTTTCATTGTTGTCAGAGTATATTTGCATGGAAATTACATGATCAATCCCTTTGTCTTTGAGGATATGGAGAAAGGTAACATTCTGATGTTGTGAACTGTATTTATTAATAAATACTGAAAGAAATGCTTCTTTTTAAAATTAGAAGTTGGCTGGGAAGTATCTCACCATTGAAAGTTGAACTCTTTTATGAATAATAAATTAAACAGCAACTGTCCTGAAATGATGGTTAATCAGCTTCACATTATTTCCCCCAGGAACATACAAACAGTTAAGGATTTTATTCAGCACAGATTCCTCTTTTTACGATAGTATTTATACTTTGCAATATTATGTAAAAACAGAAGAGAAGACACTGCCCCAAACAATTCTTTAGCATTTTGGCAGCATTTTTCATTCCCTTGTGCACGGTTTATGACAGAAACAAACAAACCCTAAACCAGGTCCTAAGTGTATATATATATATGTGTGTCAAACAGAATGAAAAAAAGTGCATGACATTTCTTTGTCATGAAGAGCTAAGTCACCATAACCTGAGTGTGTGATTTGTTACTTTATTTACACATTTACTTTAAAAGCTATGCTGTAGTAGCTTAGTTCCAGCTTTTAGAAAAAATGTTCTGGTTAAATACATCCTACCTCTGGTTTTAAACTGCACTGATCTCTGCATTCTCCAAGTAAATAAGAGCTTCATGTGCCTTTTAATCTCAGCCACTCATTTTTAAAGGTTTAAGTTTTTTTTTCAACCAGTGGCTGCTTTAATCACATGCATATTATGGTTTGCTAAATACGTGTTTGATTTCCTATTATTGCTTCAGGTTGTACCTACAATTTGCTGCTTTTTTTTTTTTTTTTTTTTTTTTTTTTTTTTTTTTTTTTTTTTGTATTGTTACCGGAGCTAATGAGGCAAAAGTGGATTTTCTGCAACTCTTTCAGAACACTCATCCTTCTGTTTATGCAAATTTTTAGATTTTTTTTTCCACTGGATTATTTATCATCAATCTCAGTAGCTTAAAGTAATCACCTCTCTAGAAATAATGCATGAATCTAAAACAAATTGCATTGAAGTTTATAGGTCTGATTCTTCAATACCTCCAAACTGACTAATAATTTACACCTCCAAAAAGGGTCTTGAAACAGTCAATAGGTGATGATAGAATTAAGGATTTATTTTATTCTGGTAAAGTGAATTAGCAGACAGATGAATCACTGTAAAATCGGGCTCAGTTAAGTTACTCTAGGTTGCTCTGGCAGAGACAAAATCAGAATCTGACATATAGTTAACTCAAAATGAAGCTATTACTTTTTCTTTATGTAGTACCAAATGATAGAAATTGTATTCCCAAAGGGATACCTTGAGAAGAAGATTTGAATATTTATCAGGATGAAGAAGACAGAGATTCTGAGGTGCTTTCTTCAGTACTGTGCTGTTGTCCAAGGTGACCTCACTGGCCAAATAGGTTTTGTTGGAATGCAATGATAAAGCATTCCTAGTACTCATGACAGTGCCGTAGGAAACAAAAGCATGTGGCTACAGAGCTGCTTGCTGAATACCTACAGTTTTCTTTTGGAAGAATGCAAATAATATTGTGGTGGCTCATACCCACTTAGATGTTCTTTTACACAAATCAGATTCCCCATTGGTTATCTTAAGCTAAATTACCCTGGTAAAGTGGTATAAAAATAGTCATTAGGCAGGTGAGACTTGCAGTTTAGTATTTAAACAATAACTGAAATTTTGGGTTCTATTTCTAAAATATCATGATAGCTCTAAATATCAGATTATTTGGTAATTCATTGCCCTTGTAACAGTTTGCAGCTGGAAATGCTGGAAAGTAATGGATATTCTATCTTTCTTTTAAAACAGATATTATTTCTTCTCTACAGTTCATTTTTCATATTTTAGTTTATTTGTATAATCTTGCAACTGAGTTTGTCAACATGATTTAGCTTCATAGAATTAATTATTCTTTCAGAAAAAATTTCCATTTATGAATTTGGAGCAGGAAAATAAATATTTGATTTACTTCAGTGTTGGGATGATTTAACTCTATTTTCAGAATGGAAAATCTTCACTCTTATGATAAAATTCTAGAATATCGTCACATTGGGGATGCCTTCCTGCTTTTCCTCTTTCAAAATCTGAGAATAAGAAGAATGCTATTTCATAAGTACTGGAAAGATTATTATACTCAACACTTTTTGATGCAGGATTTAAACAGCATGGATTCAATGCATGAGTGCATCCTCAAAAGGATGAACAAGAGAATAAATAAAAAAAAAGCTCACCTTCTAGTATTGCAAAGAAAAGTAAATGGAATATCCTGGTTGTCAATGGGAAACGTTTTCACACTAAACCCAGTATTTTAATCAATGCTCAAGGCTCAGTAATTTGACTAATTCCATTAGACAGTAGTTTCAGAGATCAGGTATCTTGTAACTGAGGCCAGAGGAACAGACTGTGCCAGGAATACATCAGTGAGAGCTGATCCTGCAATAAACTCTGGGCCCAAGTATAAAGGACATGTTGAGAAACTTTCAATTCTAAATGCTCAATTTCAAAAATGGGCAACCCTGGAGTATCCCCTCACTAAACTGGCAGCCTCCTCAGCTAACTTAGGACAGTTATGAGTCTTTCATGATAATTCTATGCCATGAATATACATTTGCTGCAGATTTTGTAAAATGCAAATAAGAGACACCAAAAAGACAACAAGTTGTCTGTCATGAAGATAAATTTGGAGGCATTGTTCTGCTGACTCTGCACTTCATACTGCTAAAAATATTAGACATGATCAACTGTTTATGTTTTTCATATTGCTTGTGTTTCCTGATATCACATATTTATGAGTTGAGGTATGAGCGCTTTAGGAATAATCCCAAGCTGTCAATCATTGTGTGTGTTTTTCCCTATCAAACAGTACATTTGACAAAGTATATATGGAAAAAATAGCCCAAGTTATTTCAGAGCTAGTTAAAATTCTGCTCTGCCTAGAATACTTCATACTCTCTTAGACCTTGAATAGCTCAAAAAATTCCTGCTGAAGATTGTCAGTATCATCTTTTTAAATGTGGACTTCTTGTGAACAGGATTGTAGATTGTAATTTGTCTCTGGTGACCCACTTGCCTTTGCTTGCCCTATGCAAATAAGTTGACCATTGCTTTGAAATCTAGTCACATTTCATGATCTCTCAAAAAGAAAAAAAAAATAAAAAGAAAAATGTTTCCCTTAGTTGTTAAAAATTAACAAAAACATTTATTCTTATAGGATAGGATATTTTTCCAGTGTCTCTCAGTATTATTGCTGTGTACTTTTCTTTTGAGAAATGAAGTGATGAGGCAAAGACAACATGTAAGGTAGAAAGTGATGATATCAGGATTACATACAGGATTTGTATTCCACTACCAAAGCCCTCAAATGCCTTAATTAGAAAGTATCATGACTCATGAAACAGGATTTTTTTCCTAACTTGATTACTGAAGAAAAAAAAAAAAAATTTTTGTTTGCTTGTGCATGGAGTGATAGCTCCTGAAATCTGCCTGGTCCTAATTAACCTTCCCTACATGAAAAATATTAAATAAATGGTGTAGATAAAAGTGTAAGAAAAAAACAAGAAATAATAAGTATTCAGTGTCAGGAATACCATATACTCCTGACTTCATTCTCTTGTCCCAGTAGCTGCTCTTTACTAACAGTCCTCTCCTAAACCATGGCTGATATACAGTTCAGATCTTAACTTGTCTAGTAATTAAATTTTTAAGTCCTGTCAGATGTGTCATTTTTATTTCCTGTCATTTCAAACTACATCCTTTAGTTTCCGTGGGGTTTTTCCTCCCCTCAGCTTTCTCACAGATGCTTTGAGCATTGTTTGGTTTCTGTTGAAATCACAAATTTGCGTGAGAGGATCTTTTTATGGGCACTAGGAAACATTTGTCCTATGTGCATGTAGAGCTGCAGTTCACATGGCTTTGCAATTTTGAATCTGAAAGCCTCTAAGAGGTAAGGAGAAAAAAAAAAGTGGGGGAGGAAGAGGGAAGAAAATGAAGTAGGGATTGAGGAAGGAATTGAAAGAGAAGTTGTGGAGAGACCGAGGACTGTGTCCCTTGCCAAACCCACTTCTCCCTTCCATTCTAGGTGCTCAGCATGTAAATAATTAGACCATAACCCTTTGCATATTTCTTGAATGCTGAAGGAGGCTTTGCAGTCTATTACTGCATGTATTAATGACTGAAGAGATTAACATATCTGAGATTTTATGCTATGAACACAAACATAGAAATTAATTTAAAAATGGAATCTTTAATGGTTGTAGGCAATACTGAGATCTTTATTTTGTAAAAGCTACAAAAAGTAATTTGCTTGAGAATTCAAAACAAGTAAGGTTTAGCCCACTTCACCTATTAAAATATTTATTAAAATTTTTTACAATTTGATGCTGCTGCTCTTGGTGTACGTGTTATTCTGAAGTAAATTTGCTACCCAGAATTTAGATCCAGAAAAACTTAAAGGGCGAAAAGCTTATTCACTTTGTGTCTTTGAATGATTTTTTTTTCACAATTAATGGATATTGCTCAATATTACCTTGGATTTTCTTTAATTACAATGAACTGTGAATCAGCACTGTTTTCTTATTTGTCTCTAGTAAGTCAAGATTTCATGTTGCCTTATTCCTTCTGGCTTTCTGTGCAAACAATCCATTGTGTGTTATGAAAGTTTTACCTGCTGAACAAATATTGAATACATTATATATAAATATTTTTTCAACTCAATGAACTGGATGGAAAATGTAAATGTAATCCATTTAATTGTTTCAATTTAAATTGAAATGTTTTCCAATAAAATATTTCAATTTTTTTCCTTGAAACCAATAAAGGTTTCTATTCTTAGCTAAATAATTCTTCACATTAGAATAAAGAAGTAGTTGTATATATTTACTGAGTATGAAAAAGCTGTTTTAAAAATGTTAAGAAAAGAAAGAAGATGAGGGGTAATAATCTATTTTTAATATTTTTTCTTGTGTTTTACACTAAAGCCTGTTCACCCATTATAATCTCAGACAAAGGAGCTTGTATTAAGTTACCTGGGAAGAAGGGGCACCTTGCACTTTGTTCCCTTCTTGCCAAATACTAACTCTGAAAGACAAGTCATGGCAATAAAATTAGAGACTCTCCCTGGTGAATGTAATTTTCTTTTAAAATTGTAGCACAGGGAGACCTAATCTCAGTAAGACTTCTAATACTCTCTTCAGGGCAGCAGTGATAGTTAATGTCACAAATTAACAGGAAGATGTGTACTGTTTAGGAATTCTTGCTGTCTTTCAGAGCATTAAAATGGGAATTGGAAAAACATTGATTCTCATAATTTAAATTGTTCCAAAGTGATTAATGTTTTTAAAAGAAGTTTTACTGTGTAGTTTTATAGAGACTTGTTAAACTGATTATTGCATGTGGCTAATGAAAATGTGAGACTCTGACACACACTTCTGTATGTGTAAAATTATGTCACATCATTTTTGTATTGAGACAGTTTAATAGTCATTCTCCTTTATTTCTCACAAGCAACACCCCATGAACATGTATCTTACGAAGATTTTTATACTTCTTAAAGTTTTAAAATTATTAGTCCACAGTCATTAAAAAAAGTCTTGCAACTTTACTCTGTACTTAAAATGTTTTTAAACATTTCTGAATTTTAAAATAAAGTGGCCGAGCTCTTGCAATAGCCACTAGTTTACAGTCTGGGGAGGATTCATACATGCATCTTTAGAGCCCTTGAAACAGTTTTTAGTGCCAATAAAAGTAAGTATTTTCCATAACTGAGTTTTTAAAATGCTTGATACAAAGATAGAACATTTCAAAGTGCAGATTATGAAGTCATTTCTCCTTAGAGCGACTGTGCCTGTTATGTAAAGAGGATGATATTCCATGGAAATCAGATTTCCTTAGGGTTTGACATTCAAAGGGTAAATCATGCTCCACAATTAACCCCTATAAATAAGGCTCTGAAAGATGTGGGTGTATCACTTCATGGAGTTTCTGCTTTATGCTTCCCTGGATACATAAACATTACAGAACAAGGTCTTTCTCTCCTTTTCTCTTGGAGATTTGTTTCCTTCATGTCAGAATGAACTTTTATGGTCTCTTGCAATTGCCACCTTTCTAATTCCAGCGTTGCCAATATCAGGAGAGACATGATGCTGGAAGGTGAAGCCTTAAGTCATGGCAGGTTGCTGCCTAAAACTCTGACTTTGCAGAGCAGTACTTTGAACTCATGAGGGTTTTTGCTCTTTGTGTCTCTTTCTCTTCCTACTGACCAGTATTAGCAGGAAGCAGTTTGCGTAAGTGTCCTAAGAATGAACAATTTTAAGTTAGCTCTAATTAAGAGCTATGAACAGACCCTTTTTATAAAACATTTAGTTTTTGATTAGTCATTGCAAGTGTGTGTTTTCTTTTCATATAAAAAGAATGTGGAACCATCAAGCTGGAACCTTTTTAGGAATGTCTCTCTGGACTCTGCATAGTGAAATTCAATTGAGGGTTTTTTGGGGATTTTTTTGAGATCATTAATCCTACTTACCAATGACTGACTTATTGTTCAGTCAGTTTAAACTGTTAAAACACAATCCTACCATCTTCTTCAGTTGGGCTGAAGAATGTAAGGAATAGCTGATTACCTACTTTCTAATCAGGTAGTTATACCAAAAATATAGTTTTCTCCAATTTTTTTTTTGTTTCTCTATCAAAATTGGAGTTACTGCTTCAATATCATGCAGAAATTTGAAAACTATTCATTGTACTACAATATAGAAATAATATTATCTGAAGATGAAAGCAAGCTATGAAGTTTGGTCCTATCTATTGGAGAACCTGATGTCTACTTTTGTTTCCCCATATTTTCCTTCATTTTTACAAATGTCAGAGTCCCATTTTTAAAAAGAAGCGTTGCTAATTTACTGAAAATCTGTTACCTAAAAAGCAAATTCTAGCAATCTAACAAGATTTGGAATACAATAAATGGTAGAGGTTTGCTTCTTTTGGAAACTTAAATATATCCTACAAGAAACCAATATATATTCCTATTAAGTCTCTGTACTCACAGTATCTTTGATTTTTACCGTGTCTGCCAACTGCTGATTTTTTATTTAAAAACATTTTATCAATCCAAAACTAATAGGCCAAAGAAGCTTATTAGATTAAGTGGAAGGACTTTTATATTCATGGCATAGTTAGAAAATGGAATAAATCTTTAAATATCTTGCCACTTTCCATCTGGGCATTATTCCAGCAATTTAAATGACTAAATATACTGAGAGTATTCCAGATTGAATGAGAGCTCTGAATGTCTTTTTATAAGTGGTATGGCTCATAAAGAACTGAATTTGTTGCGATGGTTGGTGAGATCTGCATTTTGTTTACTGAATTTACTGGGTATTGGTGAGGTATAACACAACTGCATTTGCAAGCATCTGTCCCTGGAAAAAATCCTGACTGGAAGGAGTTTTTCTATTGCCGATCGAGGTAGCTGACAGAAGCAGCTTCTTAAAAGAAGTATGCAAAACCAGGGTTTTTTGGTTTTGTCATGCTGAGTCGTTATGACTGGATAACTTTTCACAAAAGATCAAAAAAAAGGAAAACCAGCATATCTCAGCAGCGAAAAGTTAGGGCAGAATAAAGGAGGCAAAACCAGTAGGAAATGACAAAATTGCATGTTTGCTTTGTTTGCTCCTACTATCCTCCCCCCCTCTCTAATTTAATTTCTGGCTTCCATGGGAGTCTGCAGTGTGGTCTTGGTAGTTCTGGCACACAACAGTTCTGATAGGATAGATTTGCCCTTCTTTCAGCCCAAAAGGTGTAAGTGGGAGGATATGGGGCATTTCATTGCTGCAGTAATGCTGTCCTGCTGGCACCTCCCTGCTGTTCCTCCCAGTAGCATTATCTTCTTGGCAAGGAGATGCGTTCTCAGTTATTCTTTAACTTTCTTACTCATCCTTTCTGTGTGCAAGAAACTGATAAAAAGTCAATAAGAAGGTGAAGTTTTTCACCAAACCATCAAAATGTTTAGTGGGCTCAATGACAATATTAGTCATATGTGGCAACAGTGCAACTGAGTTTTCCAGATCACCCCAGCCAAATGCCAGCAAGCCTATACTGTGTAGGAAAGCAGAAGGCACACTTGGCTTCACATATGTCACAGAAAATGGTGCTGGAAATATTGAGCTACCTGTGTGCTTCTTGTACTGTTCTCTGCAACCCTCCATGTTTGAGGCCAGCCTGTTTTCTTTGTTATACAGGGTGGGAATAGGAAAATTATAATAGATTAAAAAGTTGAAATATTTTATTACCTGTAATACTAAAAGTCATTTTCTAAAACATCATTTAATTTGTGTCATCTTTGGTCTTATGAGTGTAAAAGCAATGTACTTGAAAAGGTTGGGCTTATCATTCTCAGCAGTAGAGAAAACCTGTTTCTGACAATATGAGAACTCAAGGTCTAGGGCAAGGTGAAGCTGCTTTCATCACCTCCTGCTGGCCTAAGCATGTGCATAGGTTCGAGTTGTCTTGAATGTAACAGCAAGGGCTGCCAGGAAGAATACGTAGTAGATAAACCTGTCAGCTCACATCAACAAGTTCCTCTGAATATAATTAGCATCACTACATTTGACTTCCTTGTTATATTTAATGTATATATATATTTAAAGCCAGAAAAATACTACAGCTTTTGACTGTAGCATCTATCAGCTGAGCTGTTATGTTTACCTTTCCATGTTTGTTCTTCTCTCTGCTGGTTGAGAGGTAAAATTTTTTAACTGAAGACCATTCAGTTTACAAGAACTACCCTTTACAAGCTGCTTCACTGCTTAAACTAAGGCCTTTCATTCATACCACTTCTGATGAAACTGAGATGAAAAGTGACCAGTAAGAAAAATCAAACCTAGATGGAGTAGGAGAATCATCACAGTATGTCCCTACAGTAAGTCCATTCTTGTTTTTCTAAATCTCAATGTTCTCAACTGGGAGAAAACATGGAAGTTACTCCATCTCCTAGTTTTGAATTAAATGGGGACATAGTAATTTGCTGCAGCTGTTTATCTCTTTCCTAGATGTAAATTTGTCTGAGACCAAAACCCCTCTACTTTTAGTATAAAAAACAGCGCAATTCTGTAGTTGATGAGTGAGCAATTTAGAAAATAGTGAACAAAATAGGATAAAAAAAGAGAAAAGGGGTCCATATGGTTCATTTATGCTTGAGAACCAGACTCATTCTCCCACAGAGCCCCTGTGTCATAGAATCATAGAATATGCTGAGTTGGAAGGGACCCATCAAGATCATCAAGTCCAACTCCTGGCCCTGTGCAGGGCACCCCAAGAATCACACTGTGTGCCCAACAGTGTTATTCACACACCTGAGCTCTGTCAGGCTTTGTGCTCTGACCCCTTCCCTGCAGAGCCTGCCCCGTGCCCTCATCCTCTGGGTGAAGAACTTTTTCCTCGTATCCTGATATCTAAACCTGACATGAAAGGAGTGAGTTATGACAAATTTTAGGTATTGATACTATGAGTTTTTGTTTTTTGAGTGAAATTCTTGTTTCTGAGTGAACTGTTGGGGTTTAGCTTGCAGAATATTGAGCACTTGCACCATTACTAACTAGCCTTTGAACATATATGAAAGGCTGTGTATTAAGCATTGTGAAAATGAGTTTCCATGAGTTTCCTACCAAGTGCCCAAATTAGTCAATACCTTTGATCTTAATCTTACTGTGCCTCTGTTCTGCATAAAGCAGGTATAATAATAACCTGTCATCTCACAAGGATATTTGGAATATAAATGTAGTAATGTTTGTGAAGCACTCAGACACTGCAGTGATGAACATCAGAGGGAAGTCTGTTTTCAGTTCAGATTTTCAATAATGTTTGATAAGTAAGTTATGGGGGCACAAAATGAGGAAAGTGTGAAGTTTTGAATTTGGTAAATAGCTAATATCCGTGAATCAAATTAACTTATCAAAAGAAACTCCTGTTCAAACTAAAGCACATCATCATGTCATTAAAACGTTGCACCATAATGCATACATAGAAAGGGGCTGAACTAATGCTGTTAGGATTTATGACCATGGTACAGTTCTTTTGATGTATACGTCCTATGTAATTAACATATATACCAGAATTTCTGTGTGGGAAGTATTCATAACATAAAACTCAGATCTTTGCTTGTAGTTCAGCTTAAAAGCTGGGGCAATGTGATTGATCTAAACATCAATCCCTATTACAAGGGGTGAGGGGTACAGAAGGATGTACACCTTTCACTTAATTGTGTGATGCTAAATTTTGGCTTGCTGGAATAAATGAGAATCTTGCCATTAAATCTCATTGTAAAAGGAATTTCACTCAACTCCTTTATATAAATAACCCTATTCTGATAAATTAAATCTTTATGCAGGAAAACAAAATATCACCCAACTTCTAGCTTTTTTTAAAAAAAATTACCTTTTTAATGAAAAATGTAATTGTTGAGAAGGAACATTTTTGAAAAAAAATAATTTTAGTTGATTCTGTGATTTTTGAATAATAAATAATGACAAAATTATATTTTATTTTTTGCTAAAAATGTTTGGTGTCTCATTTTGAACATGGTGTCAGTGCCTAACTTATTTAATTTATAACCTCATTTTAACTACTTCTTTACTTCATTTTATGCACTTCAAACAATACAATCTCCAAATCTCAAGAAAAGAGCAGGAAGTTTTAGAGTTTTTATTACCAAAATAAAATCACAAAAATGGGAAAAAACCCAATATAAATTTATTTTTATAATTCAGTTAAGCTACAATTGAATCTATATAAAAACTAATCAGTATACTATAATTGAAGAGATATTTTTGGACCAATGTACCAGCTGGTATCACAGATGGTGCAGATGGCATAAAGCTCTTTAATGGGACAAAGATAATGTGTTGGCACAAAGAAAGTTGAGTATATGAACATGTGATTTTTCTTTCTCATTATAAACTGTCTAAGCAGTGTAATTTTAATTGATACACAATTGATACATTTGTATTCCACAAATTGGGTAAATACTAAGATTAACAATTTGCAGTCAATGACATCAGTATAACTTAAAGTTGTTCTGGAAAATCTTGTATACCATAGTAGACAAAAACTTACTAAACATGGTGGTTTGAAAGAAAGAATTGCAAAGCAAGCTTGATATAATTTAGCCTATCTGATGGGATTAATGGATACATTTATGGAAAGATCTGAATCCTACATAAAGGTTTTATTCCATGAGCTTTCATATTGGTATAGACATGGCAAGAAGTATGATAATGGTATTGGCAGTGAACAGTCTTGTCCTGTTGCTTGGCACCACTGAGCAGAGCGGAGTTTCATCCTCCTGCCACCCTCCCTTCAGATACTGACACACACTGATGAGTTCTCCTCTCAGTTGTCTCTTCCCGAGGCTGAACAGGCCCAGCTCCCTCAGCCTGTCCTTGTAACAGAGATGCTCCAGTCCCTTCATCATCTTTGTCACCCTTCCCTGGATCTGTTCCAGAACCTCCATGTCTCTCTTTTTCTTAGGAACCCAGAATTGGACACAGCACTCCAGATGAACTTCACCAGGGCTGAATAGAGGGGCAGGATCAGCTCCCTCAATCTGCTGTGAATGCTCTCCCTAATGCACCCCAGGTACCATTGGCCCTCTTGGCCACAAAGGCACTGCTGGCTCAGGGCTGCCAACCCCTTCTCTGTGGAGCTGCTTTTCTGTGCTGGTGCCTGCACTTATTCCTTTCATGGTGCAGGAATAATTTGCTTTTGTTGAATTACAGATGGTTCCTTACTGCCCATCTCTCCAACCTGTTCAGGTCTTCTGAAGCACAGCACTCAGGGGGATAAGCCCAAAGCTTCTTCCAGCTATCTGTCATCCATGAACTTGCTGAGGAGGCATCTAGACCTTTATCCAAGTCATTGATGAATAAATTAAACTTGGCCAAATATTGAACCTTGGGGGACACCACTCATGGCAGGCCTCCAACTAGAGCCTGTGCCATTGATTACAACTCTGGGATCTGCTGTTCAGACAGTTTTCGATTCATCCCACTGTCCACCCATCCAGTCCACAATTCCTGAGTTTACCTAAGACTGTGTTGTGGGAGACAGTGTTGATAGCCATTCAAATTTGAGACAGATCATGTTTACTGCTCTTTCACATCAGATCCTGGATCTTGTGATTGAGGCAAAGCTAACAAAGCTATTTGGTTGGGATAACAAGTTGCTGCATTGAGTCACCAATCCAGAAGAAAAATAGTAGAGCTTAAAGCCCCAGGGGAAAACTTGTGAAGGAAAACAATGTCTCAGAACAGGGCAAACTCTGCTGAGTTCCTGACTGATCAGGAGTTGCAACGTTCCTCCAAATGGCCATGAATGAAGACATATCCAAAATATGGCCTTCTCAGAGGTCCTCAAAGTTCTAACACTAAAAGGAGGATTTTCTTGCCTTCTTTCAGTATCATAAAGTCCATTTATCCATTTTTATCAGATCTTTGAGATGGTAGCTATTTTATATCCCAGTCTTGTAATTTTTAAATAATAATAACAATAGTGAGCTTGTGAAATATCTAGAATAATTATAATAAACTTGATGGATTTGTAGAGCTGTATATTATATAAATGATTTCAACTTGTATGAAACTCCTTCACTATTATGAGAGGCACTACAATTCAGTGAGAGGTTGATTCTAAAACAGCAATTAAATTCTTGATTTCTGGGCCATTTTTTCATATAAACATGTTTGGCTTCTTCTCCACAGCATCTATATTGACTTTTAAAAGTGTCCCATGATTATACTTTCTCTGCCTCTCAATTTGTGATTGCATAATATACAGTTTACAGTAGGATTGGAGATTCTGAAGATTTGGGGACTGCAGATAAAATTGATGCAAGGCTTTGTCCTCTGATCCACTGGTCCACGCAATAGACTGTCATGCTGTTGCTGAAGGAGTCACCTTCTGCATGACATCTCAAACTGAGTGGTTAACCTTTTTGTTTACAGTAACCACCAGCGTGCCATAGCCCTGTTTCTAAGGACAAGATATATTAAATTTTCTGAGCAGTTTTTAGGTTTGATATTCCTTAACTCAAGCTGAACTAGAAGTAAAATTGAAAACTTACTGAATTTTAACAGAACAGGGACATACATCCGTGTGTTTCAGTAGCTCATAAAATAATTTTACATTAACTATCGAATGTGGCATCTGTTGTCAGAGCAGATGTCTGATTCTCAGCTGCCTTTCATTGCATCAAACTTTTGGAGAATTGTACAGGAAATTATTTATTCTTTTTGCTTAATGTCAGTTATAGAAATATTCTTAACCTTCCTCAGGTACATGCAGGCACCTTTGTACTTGCCTCTGCTTGCTGCACATCTGAGCTTGAGTTTCGTTATTGTTGCCTTTCACTTTTTTTAATAAGATGCACTTCTGGAAATTGAGTAAAAAAATCTCAATTGAGAAATAACATTTAAACCCCTCCTTATGCCAGAAATAAATTACTTCACTAAGGATAAGGCTGTGGGAAATGAACATTCTGCACTTCATAGACATTGAATCTTTCAGCTTTTCTAAAAACCTAGGAATGCTCTATGGGTTCCTCAGGGTGAATTTTCTAATCATTTTTTGTTATCTTAATTTCAAGTTTTATCAAGATTTTCAAGTTCCAGATAAGAAGCTTTGTATACTTATTTTTCATTAATTTGCTGTCATTTTTTAGTTTATTTCAAAGTAAAAAATTGATTATCAAAATAGTGTATGAATTAATAAATTCCTTTAATTATAATTATTCCATAAAAAACAGTCATTCCAAGAGGAAAAAGATGCCCACTTACATTGGTAAGATAATAAGAAATATTATTTTAAGAATAAGAAATATTTTCCCCAAGTAATGTTTTAGGATCATTATTATGTACTATTTTAGTTAAATGTCAAAAGGATGTAATAAAGCAGTCATATTTGAACTAATTGCATAAGTTGAAAGTGTCAGAGCTTTTGGAAAAGTTCAATGGTTCCACTTATATTTTTTTCTTACCCTATAATACAAATATTCTTTCAATTTTGCAGTAGCTTCTGCTGTAATGACTTAATTAAAATTTATTAGTTGGTTTAGAAGGATAAAAATATATTGGAAAGAGACAAAGTTTATGGAGCCATAATAAGCATTTTTTTTTAATGTGTAAGTATATGTTCTGATTTTTTTAAGGTAAAATATTCACTGAATATACTTTTCCCTTTGACATGTAAACTAAGAACAGAACTTCTTTCACTCGGTCAGCTTAGGAGTGAAATTTGGGTCAAACCACAGAGATGGATGCATAGACATTAATTAGTTATCTGCTTAATCATCACCATACAGGCGTACCAGGGATCCAGCTCTTTTTGTGGACAGTGATAAATTATGCAGAGATAACGTAGCTGAGTTAACTCTGCAGTGGGAAATAATATGCAAGTGCTCATGCAGGAACTTCACTGGGCTAATTAGCCGACTAAGCAACGCTAACTATAGCAGGCATTACGCCACGTAAGCAGAGCTGCACTACTTCTGAGACACAGCTACTGCCTGTACACAGTGCTATTTTTGGGAACTGTGAACTTCTCACCGCTTATTCAGAGTGAACTGCATGCATCTAGCTCCCCCCTGGAGTGCAGAGAAACAAGGCTGCTTCAAACAGCAGGAGAACTTAAAAGAGACAAACAGCACTGAGTTTCTTTCACCTGTGGGCTGGGTCTCCTGGAGGTATATACAGAGCCTCAGTCAATGGCTGCTGAGATTGACCTCGATGGCAGATCTGCCAGGCTGCCACTTGCTCAGTGAGCATGACCAATATGTTTTTTTTCCTGTCATCTCTAAAACAGGATAACTCCCTACAAATTTGGAAAAAAAGACACCACAACTGTCCAAGGAAATCTCATTCTTTTCATATAAATGTCATTACTGAAACATTATTAGCAACTTTGCTAATGCCTATGAGCAGAGATCTGAAAATAGCCAGATATCAGTTCTGGTGGTTGATCCAAAATTATTGAAAAAGCATGGTTTGAGATTGAGAGAACTGCTTAATGCACCCCAAAGATGTTGCCAATGACACCAAGCATGGGATGCAGTTGTTAATCAGGGGAGGGAATACCATCCTCAAGGACCAGGACAGTCTTGAGAGATGGGCCCATGTAAACGTCATGAAGTTCAACCAGGCCAAGTGCAAGATTGCCCAGAGAGACCGTGGAGTTTCTTTCACTGGAGATATTCAGGAAGTGTCTGGACACAATCCTGTGCCACATGCTCTGGGATGGCCTTGCTTGAGCAGAGAGGTTGGGCCACATGACCCACTGTGGTCCCTTCCAGTCTGTGATTTTGTGATTCTGTCCTGCAACTGGATCAGGGCAATCTGAAGCAAAAGATCAGGCTGCAAGGAGAATGGATTGAGAGCAGCCCTGAGGAAAGTACTTGGGAGCATTGGTTGACAAGAAATTCAACATGAGCCAGGAATGTGTGCTTGCAGCCGAACCGCATCCTGGCTGGGTCAAAAGCTGTGTGGCCAGAAGGTCAAGGGTGATGATTCTGCTGCTCTGCTTCCCTCTGATGAACCCTCATCTGGAGTCCTGCATCCAGCCTGGCAGACCTCAACATAAAAAAGACATGAGCCTGTTGGAAGGAGTCCAGAGGAGAGGCACAAAGGTGATCATGGGGCCGTAGCACCCTTGCTATGAAGACAGGCAGTGGGAGCCAGGACAGTGAAGAAGCAACCTTCTGGCACCTAAAGGGGGCTACAAGGAAGCTGGAGGAAGACTTTTTGCAAGGGCATGTACTGATAAGACCAGAGAGAATAGCTTTAAACTGAGATTACATTTAAATGAGAAAAAGGAAGAACTTTTTAAATTATGAAGGTGATGAGGCAGTGGGCCAGGTTGCCCAGAGAAGTTGTAGAAGGCCCATCTCTGGAAGTGTTCTAGGCCAGGCTGGATGGGGGTCTGGGCACCCTGGTCTATTGGATGGTGGGAGGGTTGGAACTAGAGACTTTTTAAGGTCCCTTTCAACCTGAAACATTCTATGATTTTTTTTTTTTCACATTTTGAACAGCTAGGAAAATCAATATTTGGTACAAAATACAAGTCAAAAAGACAAAAGCTTAAAATACAGTAATTTGGGTTTGTCCCTGTATAGTAAGAAAAATTAGCAGATGTTGATATAAAGCCACAAAATCTTTCAGTTGAACTAAATAACCATTTTAAGGTGAAAAATATTCTGGATAGTTTTTTTTTTTCTAGCTGTGGGAGTCAGTTTCTCTAAGAAAAGAAAATATTCTTAGAAGCTGTTTTGGAGCAGTTATAATGGGTAGGTGGTAGGAGTACCAAAACTGCAGCTATTGAAGGTAAACCATGCTCAGAAGAAATAATGAAAAATTCTTCTCCTTCATACTAAGGTTTATCATGATGTTGATGCCTCCCTTAATGAATTAGATGCACATTGCTTTTTCCATATTTTTTTTTAACTGAGTTGTAGTTCATTTATCATCTTCAGAAAAGCTCTGGCACATTTTTCATCTGATCAGCGAATTTGGAAAGAAATTAATGGATGCAAATTATGATTAATAACTTATTTACCCTGCTTTTCTTTTTAAAGCAGCACCCCACAAAGCACACATTCAAAATACCATGAAATCAGCAAGTAGTAGTATACACGATATATACGGAAAATTACTCACTTGGGAAAAACTTATTCTGCAAACTAAAGAAGGAATGAGAAATACTCAGAGAGGGCCTTTTGGCCTAAATCTACTCTCAAGTTTTGACAGAAGGTCCCACCATCTCAAAGGCTCTCTATGTCACTTGATTGAAGCTTCATGTCTTTAATGTCAGTAAGTGGTGTCCTCTGTGTCTCCAATGTCATCATCCAATGCCATCATCTCCCACAGAAAAATATCTGCTTATCTCTTACCAACAGCTCTAAGATGATAAATGGAGTTTCTATGGAAATCTTGCTCATGATAGCTCTGAATAAGGTAAAACTGGTTTCTTGTTTGGCAAAGGAGAGTCTTTTCAACTCTGAAAATGCACTAGGAATTGTCCTCTCTAAAATATCTCTCTTCAGGAATATCAGGTTTTTGAAGCTGAGTCATTTTGCACTTCTGGTCAAGAACGAGTGTCCTGATGTTTAGGAGATGCTTTTGTTTAAGCACTCTTTGGTTTTGGTAATAAATTCCACCTTGCATTGTTTATGAAGTGAGTAATTTAAGAATCAATCAGGCATCCTATCAGGTTGTGTTTTTCAGAGCACTTCATGGATTAATATAAACTTACAAGGAGATATTAGATTCTTTATAATTTATATTTGTATATCTTGGCATTGTATTATTAAGAATCTTCTGCTATCTGGTTTTGGAAAGGACAAAGAAAGCCTGGTTAATGAATGAAAACCTGCTGTATTGTCTTTTTTATTTGTGGCTTCCTTAAGACTTCAATAGTTTAAATTTGACTGGTTTAATACCTGAAATTCAAGGTAAATATTAAAACAATCAAATATATCTTTTATTTCATACATTTGGCATTTTTGCATGAATTACTGTAGAAAAATGACCAAAGGAAAATGTCAATTGGAGAATTTTTCTACTTTAAAACTGAAATTATGTAATACCTACAAATATCCTATCTTTAGGTTGATACAAAGGGAGAGGTAAAACAATGTTCAAAGGCTTATTATTCTTCTTTTTATCAACAATAGATACCAAACATTCTGTTCCTTAGAATCAGAAGCTTTATTTTAATTCCTTTTATCTAGCTGGAGAAAGGTTAAAGGGAAAGATTAAGGCATTAAGGTTTGTAAGAATTACGAGATTCTCTAAAGCATTTTCAAAGAAGCTTTATTTTTGGCTCAGCTGTATGATAACACAGCCCAACTTTTGTTCTGCTTTCAACTGAGCTATTTATACTTTGGAATTCACTGTGGACATTGCCTGAGGTTATTATTATTTTCCCTCATGGGTTTGTTTGTTTGCTGGTGGGTTTTTTTTGAAATGACATTTGAGAATATTATTCAAGCATTTATTTTGTGGTTGGGATGCTTTAAAATGCCCTTTTCACTTTTTCATTTACACTAAGCGACAGTACTGTGAGTTTAAACCAGTGGAAGAAAATCTGTATCATACAAACCCAGAAAAGAAGGTGATATTTCTTGCAGCCTGAAGGATGAGACTTTGCCCCCATTTCTCTTTTCAAAATGAAGTAAGGAAGCTTGACAGGTGGTAGGCTAGATGATACCAACATAAACTTTATCCCTGAAACAGGATCCTACAGAAATACAGCAGAAAAATGTCTAGTGAAAATGGTTAGCTGTGTGGAAAGCTTCCCATGGAATCTGGGCACTGCTTCTAAGCCTAAGGATTACTAAGAGATACTAGAAACCTGACCAGGTCCTGAATGGTGCAAACATGTGTTGAATGTTTCTAATTTCTCATTCTTTATAGTTTAACTTTGCTACCAATATTAACTGCCCATGGTTTTTAGATCATCACAAGGCCAAGAAGAAAATCTATTAATTGAAAGGAAATAGATAGGGACTGAACAAAACCAAATAAAAGACTGGCTTGTGGTTTGAATTTTGTCATACTATTTTGGTTTTTTTTATTATAAGCCATAACTGATCCATGGAATTCCTTGTTGCAGGGCAGAATTGGGGCCATGGTCTCAGTCTTCTGCTAGCCTAAACCATTTTTGAGTCCAGGTGGAAAATCTGAGAGGCCTTACATGTTGTGGCACACCAGTACTGTACAATTTGTGCCATGGGTCATGGAATAGGCACCAACTTGAACCATGGGGCAAGGTAGAACATCAGGAAAGTGTTAAGAACTGACAGATGATTTTATAGGCTACTTGAGAAAGAGCAGATTTTTAGGAGATGAAGTTATTTAATTAAGGATTTGGATTTGTTTTCTTTATTTTCATGAGTTTATCATTCTCTGATGTGCTCTTTACTGACAGTCTGATGCAGATTGGGGAACAGCATGGGATCTCTCAGTTAAGTGAGAAAGCCTATCTCTTTTGGGAAATGATCCATGTATTTTACTGCTTCGTAACTCTGATTTCCTATTGATTTTTTATGTTGGATTGCTTGTGGTTTAAGTGAAAGTTTCTCAGCTTTAGTTTGAAACCTATTTAAGCCATGCTGTTAACTAATGTACTTGTTATATCCTTTGTCCTCATTTTCTTGCCATAAATTATACTTAGTTCATTCCAAACTGTTTATTTGCACTGAGCTATAAACTACAGGGCAGCAACTGGGTCTGAGTTAAAGAGATACAACTTTACTAGAAAACATACTGTGTTAGCAAATAACTTAGACATAGGCATTCCACCCCCATCCAAGCCAAGCTGCAGCCAAGGATGGTAACAGGGCTCGGGTGTGCCTGGTGGATAAACCTTTCAGCAGAAGTGATCTCATTTTCAACTTTGCTTAGCTACTTGTGAATAGGGGGACTTGTGATTAGGTTTTGTGGCTGAGTGAACTTGGGGGAAAGTTATGACTCCAACATTCTAAGGAAAAGTGCAGTGGCATGGGTATTATCTAAAAGCAATCTATTTCAACTGCCTTAGGAATCTAGATGAGTTTGAGGCAAATAAAAAGCGGCAGCCTCATCTTTGAGGGCCTTAATAGGCTTGTGGAAACAGCTTTACAAGTAGTGCAGTGGAAAAAGGATTTAAAGATAGAACTGTCACGATTTTTTAGAAGCATCTGCTACAAAGAGACTGTGGAGCATACAAGAGGTGTGTGACTCAGCCAGAAACAAGGTGAAAGGCTGTTTGGAGTGAATGATCTGAGTTTTCTTCAAGACATCTGTAAGTGTTTTAATGGATAAGAACAGGGTGAAAGGATGTGACTGAAGCAGGTAAGTGTTTGCTACAGCAATTTACGAAGTTAAAAGGATTAAGTGTTCCTCTTTTTAGTACACAGAGAGGACCTTTAAACTTTACAGGAAATGATTCTGCCTGGTTGCAGTTTACACTGATTTTAACAGAATGAAAGCTGATCTGTGTCAAGCTATCACCACCTAGTGGTAATAGAGAAATAGTAACAGCAACCGGTGGAAATTCTTTCCAGTATTTTTAATAGCTGTTGTGTTTTCATTGGTTTTGTAGAATACACAGAAGCAAGACTGACGAACTTTGATAGAAAACAAGTTAATAAACGTGGCAGTAGTCCCTTACCAGCTTAATTTTTATGGCTCCTCCCTCTGTATTCTATGATAGCTTGTTGAGGAGTAGTTAATTAATTTCTCTCTTAAAAGTATTGGTTTTAGATGTATTTAGCTAGTGCATCACTTTATTATTCTTGCCTGTTTTTTGACTGATTCCTAATGGATTGTTGATGTTTAAAGGAAGGTGAATTTATTTTATATGGGGTCAAAGGAGTTTTTTAAAAAATTCAGCTAACTACATTTTATACCTACTTTGCACTGAATTGATTATATATATATATATTTGATGCATATACTTTTGATATATTGTTTTAAAAACACTTTCACTTTTTAATAAAAATCACTTTCAGTAGTAACTTATTACAGTCCAGAAGTGTCCTTCATGAGCATTGTCTTAGTGAACTGGTCTAACTAAAAGTGTAGCACTGACTGACAATTTTTCCACCCTGATTGTGCTCATCATTCCCCAAACAGTGTGCATTGTTTCTTTTTGGAAGGACTTCTGCTTCTTTACAGAACCTGTCAAAACTTGAACACTTTATTTTGCCTTTTTGTATGTTTCTGTAAATGAGATCTTGTTCCTTTTAGCACTGTAAGTACGGGGATGGCTGCTGCGAACCAGAAGGAAATGTGATCTCTGATAACTTTTTATAAATTATTCAAGAAAAATAGAAATATTGGTGAAAGTCATTAGTTGCTTTGAACTTACTAAAGTTTTTAGAAGATAACTGATTTACAAAAAATCATATCTATTGTTTTTCTTTCAATTTTATTGTTAGTTTTGTAATGTAAATCCATATATTGTTATGTAAATATGCAGATATATTACATAGATGTGAAATTGCTTAATAAAAAAGTGAGAAACAATAGATTTTTGTCCAAGTGCACTGACTGAGGCCACAAAAGTCAATGTGCTGTACCTCAGTAAATGGCAATTTTGTTTCTTGAAGTGGAAATAGATAGTTATCATCATTTTTTGATAAATGTGATCATAAAATTGTATTTCACTCAGAAGTTGGTTTTTTTGATTAAAAATTTTTCTGTGTGTCAAAAAGGTGTTTTCCTGTGTTGTTAGACTGAGTACTTTTTGACTGCATTTTTGAGGAGGGTTTCCTCTGGTAACTTTCCTTTCTGACCCTTTGCTCTGAATTTCAGACTTATCAGCAGTGTGAATAAACCTGTGGCTGGTTGGTTGACATCTCTTAGGATTTTCAATGTAATCCACATGAGATCCCTTTTCTAAACAATAGTTTTACATTGATTAGGAAGACTAATGCCATTTTTAAAAATATACTTTCTAATTACCAGTATTCTCTAGGTGATGGTTTAATCAAATCCAGTAGTATTTTGGAGAACTAAAAAAGGGATAAGATAAAATCTGTGCACTATGTCTGAAATGATTTTTTCTGAATATCTGATGAATTTTTTCAGTACAAATGCAGCTGTATGTTGCTAGTTTAGACAAAATGGTTTAATGTGGTCTTTATCTCTGCCTACCTCACTTTTTTACTGATTACAAATATGAAGGGATTGTAATTTTTTAAAGATAAATTGTTCTTTAATGTCATACTGAATGAATTTGGAACCCTCCATCTTTTGAGAGCTTTGCCTACTAACATGCTGAAAAGTGGGAATTTGAAGAAGTAGCAAAATCTGTTTTGGCACATTACTGTGCACATGGGTTTGTGTCTCACCGTGGGAGGTGCTTATCATGGTACCCATTTCATCACAATGCATTTCCCTTTGGGGGGAACTAGACTGGTGCGCTGATACACACAGTCAGCAGGGAGCAGATGAAGACAAGACATGTTTGTGTCTTCTGGAGACACTAGTGGTGGCTTGACATCTTACTAAAGGCAGGAAGAAATGGTTTATTTTTTTTTTTTTTTAAATTTCAGGAAAATTTTTGACTATCATTTGGATCTGGGTATTGATAACATTGCTTTACAGTTTGGACTTCTTGATATTACAGGGTAGTCTTACTCCTAATTTTTTTTTCCCCAGCATCTGGAATCTTCATCAGGAATTGCACTGATAGGACAAGAAGTAATGGATGCAAGCTCAAAAAGTGGAACTTTAGGTTTAATATGCAGAGTAAATTCTTTACTGTGACAGAGTGAGGCACTGGAACAGGTTGCCCAGAGAAGGTGTGGATGTCTCATCCCTGGAAGTATTCAAGACCAGGTTGGATGGGGCTCTAGGCAACCTGGTCTAGTGGAAGATGTTTCTACCCATGGCACAGGAGCTGGAACTAGATGATCTTTAACGTCCCTTCCAGCCTAAACCATTCTGTGATTCTATGAACATTGTCATGTGCTGACTACACATTTGAATTCCTTTCTTCTCCTTTGATCAACCTTTCTCTATTTTTCTGTGTTTCTTTAATCAAAAAAAAACAGAAATAAAACTATCAGCTGTGTTCCACCATGTTTACCAGAACTTCTTTATAATCTCCTGAGCTCTTTCTCCTGCTCTGTGATGCCTCTCAAGGCCCTGTTCTGTGCTTGTAAATCTGCCTCAGTTACTTCCAACAGAACCGAGTGGAGCAGGTATATTGCTGTCTCCTGTGTTCAGTCTGCCTGATGGCACAGATGATAGTGAAAGTATGTGACTTAATGATAGAAAGAAGAATCTGTGTAGTAGAAGAGCCTCTCTCCATCACACTGAAATGAATTCATTTGTCCTTTACAAATGGAAAGCTGTAAGAATGTAAACAGGCCACATATGATAATAATAATATATCTATAAATTGTATTGGCAGTACCCCAAGTTCTTTGTCAAAGTTGGAACCCACTTAAGAGCAATCAAACAGAGAAGAGTCAGGGAGGTCTCACTCCTGAGTGTTGTGAGTCCTAAGAGGGAGAGAGCTATTTCTATTAGACTGAAGGTATTCAGTGAAAGACTGTAGGTTCAGGAATAAAAAGAGTTAATGATTACAACAGCATTCCATGACTGAACTTCTAATTCTCAGAAATATTTTATTTATTAATGGCTTTGCTTACAGAAACATACTTCCTCAGACCAAGTAAAATGTTCTCTGTTCTGGAAACAGAGTTCAGGTCAGCATACAATACAATGCCCTTTAGGTGGCACTCCTTAGCAAACTCTCCTATTGAAGTTGCTGTAATTCCATCTGATGTCTCGAGTGAAAATGTATCTGTAAGGGTAATTGTCTGGTCTACTGCTCTCAATTTTTGATCCTCTTAGTCATAATATGAGTTTTCACAACAAAAGTTGGCTGTGTAGTCTGTCTGCCCAAAGTGTGACAGGTGAGATCCAAGCTGCAGAAATCCTTGAATAAATCTAACCTTTGCTTAGAAAGCACCATTTTCACTCCAATGCTTTTAATTTCTGTTGCTTCTGAACTGTTATGATGGAGAGAAAAACCCAGTCTATTGACTTTGTTTTTTCTAAAGACAGATGTGTTTGAGGTTTAAACCAAATTGAAATTGTGAATGAAAAGCAAAAAAAAAAAAAAAAAAAAACAAAAACAAAAAACCAAAACCACTTTTTGTTTGTTTTTAATAGCTTTTTATAGCAAGCAAGACCTTCAAGTTTATTGGAACAACAAGGTTTGCTGGTATTAAGTTGAGATGTTTTATGTTCTTATTTTATCTGTTGAGCCCAAATGTGGTCTTATTTTTGTCCAGACAATGCCTTAATATTGAAAAATGCTTGGCACCTTGACACCCTATCTATGAGAAATCATTCCTACAATTTTATTTTAACTTGCTACAATTCCCCTTCTCCACCTCTTTTCAGCTTGGGACATGGTTTTCTGAGACCATCAGGGGTTGAAGGGGGATCCTTGTGTGAGTGGTGGAAAGGTAGAATATCCCCTGAAGAAGTTAAGCAATAAGAGTGAGAAAGAAGCTTTTTCAAAGCCCTTCAGGATAAAGCAAGCAAGTGGTATTCTACCAAGTCCCAAAAGTTTTGCATTGATGACCATGAAAAAGGCTTATCTTGGTACTTTTGATGCATTTGGTACACTGGAGTTCTAGTTCCTTTGCTACCCTAGAAGCTAATTATTTTAATACATATCTGTTAGGTCTCACTTTTTCCTGAAAAGAGATCTGAGGTTTCTTACAGCTTAGACATTGCTTTTACTGAAGACATTGTTAGGATGTCTTGGGGCCAGTGAATGCTTTGGGTGACACTTTTCTTTGAAGGACCAGCTGTTTTTGGGAAAAGGTTTGAACCAGTAATGTAGATGGTCATCCCTTTTTAGGCTCTGTTGACTAAACTCCATCTGGAGCTGGGATACATAGCTCAAAACTTGAACACCTGGGACTTAACAACTTACAGGTATATACATGTGAAACTCTCATGTAGTTAAACCCACCAAAACTCTGGTAATCACAATGTATCTGCAGAAACAGACAGTCTGTGTTTATGTGTGTGCAGATGTATTAAATAACTTGCAGTGATTAAAAGTCTACTGTTCATTTTCTGATAAGCAAAATGAGGTTCTGGCAATGTATGATGATAACTTTATATGAACCTTCCAGCCTTCGTGAGTAGGCTTAAAAAAAAAAAAGCTGAAAATCAAAATCTTTATTCAGAACACAGATTAATCTTATAAAGATAATTATGATTTAATTTCTGAAGATATCTTTTAATATTAACTTCTAAGCAGTGATGACAGATGGCATGAGATTGCTAGCCCCTTGAGCCCCAAATCACACATACTTTTATTTGGATTTTTTTCCCCAATAAAGTTAGCTTCAGTATTTGATATGAAATTTATTCTTACTTTTTTTCCTTGGTGGGTTTTTTTGTTTCTTTGTTTTGTGGTGGGGTTTTTTTTTTTCCTAAGTCAGGTGGTTTTTTTCATTGCTAGCCTCTTGAAATTCAGCAGCATGGAGAACTGTTTAGAATCACATACAGGTTTTTATATAGAGTTTTATTATTTTCAAGGTATTTTTCACTGCTTTGCTGGAGTATCCAGGTATTAACCAAATAAACCTGCCTTTTGCTTAAATCCATGTACACTAGACTATGCACAGAAGCAGATACTTCTGAACAATAGCCTCAAGAACAGAGATTATATGCCTCATTAGCTACTTGGCTTAAGTTGCATTTATTCATTGTTTATGGGATGGTTTGGCAGATAACTGATACTGTGTTTTATGAGTTTTTGTGAGTTTTTGTGAGTTTTTGTGAGTTTTAGTTTTTATGGTTTTGCTTGTCTCTCTACTGCAAAGCTCCAACCACTTTGTTGTTTTCCTCCCATTCCAGAACAAAGCCTCACTTTACTACCTTTTAAGACACCAAAAATCTAAACAGGCATAGAGCTGTTTTATGGTACAGAACAGTCCAAACAGCAAGTGACAACTTCCAAGGATGCATCCAAACATGAATCTAGTAGCCCATGCTCCTGAGAATACCTGGTGCTAGGCAATGGTGTGAGTTTGCTTAAGCAGCCATCATTTTTCCAGAATGGAGAAACCCATCCTTTGGAAGCGAGGCAGGAAAAACCTCCTTCTGCATATTTTTATTACAAATTTCCCAAGTGTGTACTCAAGAAGGGTTCAGACTCACACCTCTTTCTTACATACTGAGTATATCCACTGACTATAGACTTAGCACATGCAGAAGCTTTCCCACTGTTAGTTAATTGCATGCACACTTTAATAAAGAATTCTGTAGCTTTGACTTCTGCAGTCAATCCAAAAAGCCTTGGAGGAAGGGTACAGCCTATCTCAATTGAAGTACTGTCCTTTCCCAACTCCTAAATCATCCTGAAGTTTTCTATTCTCCCTAGTGTGTCCTACTTCAGAATCACATTCACAGGCATCAAGCAGTTTTCAAAACTTTCTTCTCTGTATCTTTGGCTCTCATCCTATCATGGTGACAGATGTCGAGGTACTCCCTTCCTGCAAAACTGGCTTCTTTTTCTGCATCTGGGGAGAATTTTGAAAGCTGCGTGTAGGTGGAATAGGGAGGAATAGGAATGTGGCAGGAGTAGTCCCAGGCAATCATAGCTCCTGTCTTTTGTACTTGCTCAACCCATGAGAGCAGTAACATCAAGACCCAACCCCTTCAATCTCTGTATCATTACCTTTCGTTTTGCTTTAAGGGGATTTTGAGAATTAATGTGTCCTGTGAGCCTTTGTACACTGAGATTTTGTCCATTGCTACATTTTTATTCCAGAAGAGTCATAGTTTGCTACAGAAATATTACTTTGGGAGGTTTTTAAAATGATGTACTCATGTAATCAAGAGTCTGAGTAATGACACCTCTGTAGATATAATGACTTGGGTAATCTTGTTAATATGCATGATGGGTTCCTTCAATAGAAATCCAAAGCCAGACAGGAATAGTTTCAAAGGAGTCATTAATGCCTTAATGTGTTCATGCTCTATGCCTCATGGTGTTCCTCCATAGTCACTGACAGGCATCATAACAGTCTTAGCACAGAAAAATCGATGTAGCTCCTCTTTCATTTCATCCCAGTCACAGCTCCTCCTCATGTAAAACTGCACAGTAAGACTAAAAAATTGTGTGAAAACTGAGGTCATAGTTAAGGTATAAAAAGCGCAGGAGAGTTTCATAGGTGTGTTGGAGCAAAACAAAAGCTTTCAAAAGACTGCAGCCTAATAGTAACTAAAATGTGGAAAATTGTGGAGTTGAGCTACATTAATTTTATTCCTATTTTTGTTGTAGATTTGGAACATGACAGTGCACACAAATAAAAGCAGGGTAATTTTTTTACCTTATTATCTGAGAAAACAGGAAACAAACAATGCTAAGTAGAGAACATTGAACTGATAGCATCAAACTTCTTATCTTGCATTTAAAACATCAAAATACATAAAATACTAAAAATGTAGGGTGTATTTAATCAGTATTTCTAAAGAAAGCATAAGCAGGTTTCTTTTTTTGTGTATGAGATACAGAGGTCATTATACTGGAGACCAATACTCCATTCACTCTGATCTGTACTGTGCTCAGCCCCAAACTACTACTTACTGTGAAAAGTGGAATAATTTGAATGAGAGAGAATGGATGACTCTCCAAACCAACCCAATAATTTCATGGCTAGAGATTTCGCTTGCTTGGAAGAAATGAAATTATTGTCCAAAGAAGGCAGAGAAGTGTTGTTTTAAGTCTACCTTCCATATAGCACTGGTATGCTTGCCTCTTAAAAAACAGCTCCTACAAATTGATGTTCCTAGAAATTTTTAATTCTTCCAATGCATGCCTCTATAAAAGCAAAATAAGTTCATAAAATAAATAGCAACAAATTGCTGGAGTCAATGAAGTCTCTGAACTTGCCAAACTGCAATATTGTGAAGTTGCCAGACTGCTCAGTATGGTGCGTACCTTCTTGCTTAAACAGAGCCCAGTGCCAAAGCAACAAGAGAAGGTAAAAATGGTCTTAAAAACATTTCAGAAATTACAGACTAATAAATCTGATGTATAGAACAAGAATGGGGAAGTGTTTAGATCAATATAATAATGTTGCAAAAGAAAAGAAAAAATGTTATTTTGTAGAAAGAAATTGCACCCTAGGCATTAATTAGGGTAGAATTCAGGGTAGGGTTTCAGGTAAATGTCCTAGAATTGATGGAAGTACAATAAAAACTTAAAGAAATTTCATATCAATGTTCTCACTAAACATTTGAAATAGGTTAACAGGAAAGGTGCACTTCTAGACTGGCAAGAGACGAAATAAATGAAAAAAGGGATAAGAATTAATATGAAAAAATGGGAAGACTTTTTTTTTCCACATTAATAAACTAGCTGGGAGAAAATTTTAATGGTAAAATAACTATTTCCTAAAAGTTCCCAAGTTAATCACCATATTTAAATCTAAAACTCAGTGAACATACTGGCAGAAGATTGCAAGTCTTAATAACTAGAAAGTTAACAAAAAAATTACTATTAATAAATGTAGATTATGCAAATGATAAATGTACATATTCAGAATTAGACACTCTTAGTCCTGTTTGCCTATATATCCTTGGGAACCTGGATGGAAAGGAAATATGTAACAAAATATCACTGATGTTCTTCATAAATTCTTCGTCTAATTATTTAAGAAAGGGCATATGTGTTTCTTTTTTACTTTTTTTTTGGAATGGGATGGCTTTAAATTAATTAAATCTTTAGAATACTTTTGGAAAACAAATATCAAGATAATTAATGGACACTGGCATATAAATGGAGGAAAACAAATAGGGAAAGTTGTCCAAGTCTTCCCAAGGATGGACAGGTCAGGGAATATCTAGTTAAAGTATTAAGTGCCAGACATAAATCGTTTTTCACATAATGCTTAATTAAATACAGGAAAGAACTTCCTTGGAGAAAAGTGGAAAAAACTATTTAACAAAGTGCCCACAAACATAAAACATGAATAATATGAAACAATAAAACCTCTCATTGTCCTGAAGTGAGATGGTAAATTCAGAAAGTCCTTGCTGTGGGTGTAGCTCAGCTTGCTCAGTCACTTATCAGTCCCTCCAGCGCTGGAAAAATGTCATCCTGGGCCCTGGGGGGTGCAGGTGTGAGATCTGTGTGTCTCTCTGGGTTTTTCAGTCCAGAGCAGGTTTAAACAGTCCCAAGAAAAAGGGGAAAAAAAAAAAAAAACAAAAACAAAACCAAAACTAAAACCAAACCAAAAAAAAACCCAAAAAAACCAAAAAAAAAACGCCCCCAAAACAGTCCAGGGAACTTCTCTGTCTCAGCTAGCTAAAACTAACTGAAATCAGAGAGATCTCTGATTTCAAATGCAATATGAAAAATGCTGCCTGTCCGTACTCAGACGAACACAGTCCGGGAGAGGAGAATGTATGGGAGTCAGGCAGTTTTCTCAAAACAAACTGTGCTTCTCCTTCTCCCTGCTTCACTCTCAGAACCAGTCTTAAAGGTATAGAACTTAACATACAGCATAAACAGAACAGAGAGTTGGAGATAAGAAGCATCAAAAAGTCACCCCAGGACACATTTGAAGGCCTCAGCTATACACTTGAATAACTTGCAGTTCCTTGGTCCCTCTGTGTTGTGTACCTTGGTGTGCTTGGAAATCTGCTCTTGCCTGGAGATTAGAGCCCTAAAATATCATTATACCATTGAGCTTTCCATGGCTTTAGCTGCAGAGTTAAGAGTTGTGATCCTACCAGCATCTCCTCTGATGGATGGCCATATTCACCAGGGCCTAAAACCCCTGTCACGTAGAGTAGCTTGCAACAACGGGCTCTCAAATTGTGTATTTTACATTTCTGCTGACATTGGCCTCAATTAGCACTTCCTGCTGTGTTAGCAGTGATATGTGGGAATTAGCATATACCCTGCAAGCTCTTGACACTCCCTGCCCTGCTTTGTGTTTTGCTTTCTCCAGATTTATTTGCCTGAAAAAAGCAGAAGGAAAACACAGAACAAATGAGTGACTTTGGCTCTGGCATGAAAGTGTTAATTTTTATCATTTTAAAGAGCAATTAAATACACATGGTTGTGACTATATATAGTCACATTTATAAATTGCTAGAAAGGCTATGAGTTCTAATAATTGACTTTAATAGCCTTTTAATACATCCAAGCACCTTGCCTGCAGCTGGCAACATCTGCAGGCCTGTTGTGCCTGAGGAGTGCAAGCCCAAGCTGAGGCTGCTTCTACCAGCCACTTTATATCCTACCTTTCTCTTTTTTGTATTACTTTTTAAAAATTTTTCTATGAATAAAAATTTGCACATATTAACTTATTTTAGTCATAAATTTTAGTTGTGTAAGAGAAAAGATCTGCAGGACACCCTCATATTTTCAAATTATAATCAGGAGAGGATATGTGAGGATTTTTTAGTATATTTCTTAATGTGAGTCTTGACTCCTCTGCAACCAAAAAAATGAGTTAAAAAAATGCAATATGAAAAATGAAAGTCTTTATTGCCACTCTCAAAATAACTAGGCCAGCTTATAACTGTTATTCATAATGACACTTTATTGCATGAACCTTGAAAATTATTTTCGTTCCTTGATTATAAAGACTGCTAAGAGAACACACATTTTTGTTATAGATGCAAGTATACTAGCTAGCTTTTCACTGACCTTGAGTAAACCCTTAGCTGACACATAATTTTAGTTCCCTTGAAATCCATTTAAAAAGTTAGATTACTCCCAAAGCCCAACTTCAGCCTGTCCATAAAATGAGCAATGAATATTTGCTCATTTGTGGGTAGTCCCAAGTGAGCCCAATGCATCTCACAGATTTCCACCCACCACATTCCTCCAAGTTCTTAAAAGTTTTATGGGAACACATGAAGGAAAAAAGCATAGATTTAAAAATATTAATTTTAAAAGATAAAAGAAAATACCTACTATAAAGTGTAGGACTAGTACTTTCTCACAGTATATTCCTTTGCTTGCTATGTTTTGCTCTGACTGCAGGGTGCTACACATGCCTTTCCAGAGAGGAGCACTCATACTGACACACCATGAAGCCTAGGTGATTTAATTATGGACAACCTGTTCTGTGGCAATGCTAAGAGAAAACAAAGGCAAATTATTCTCATGTTACTTACCTAACAAAAAGAGGTAGCCCTCTGAAATGCATCCATGTTTTTTTCAAAAGTGTTTAGCAGGCACATAATGTGCAAACCTCAAGGCTTCTATGACACAGACTCATCTAAAGACAAAATGTAAGCCTGTATAAGTATATAATGTGAAATTATTTTAAACAAACTAGTATACAAATTGCTCATTAATGTTATTTATAAATATAATGATTAAGTATGATTGGCATGAAAAATATGCATTTGCAAACGTTATCATTTCAGTCTTTGGAAATATTAGATCTGATGACATTCAGCTTGATTTTTGGCTGTTCAGAATTGGGAAGTTATGGAGTCCCATTAGGTGGCTCTGATTAAAGCCAGTGTTTTTTGATTCTATCACTAGATGCACATAGAAAAGTAGCTTTTTGTTCACATATAAAACGGATTTGAAAACCTTTATTTTAGCCATTACTTGACTGGACTGCTTCATTTTAAAGTTTGAAGGTTATGCTTAATTTTTGCATGTAGCAACGCCCTTCACGTTGTAGAAATACTGGAGACATGGACAGGCAGTAGTTGAAGTACAGCTCTTGAAAATGTTAGAGCCCTGCGTTAACAATTTTAAATAGTGAACATACTTTGTTTAGCCTCTGGTAAAGTTTAAGGTTTTTCAAAAAGTTTCTTTCTTATTCAAGTTGCACAGATTTTACCTGTTGTTGTGGAACATTTTCTCTGTTTATGTCTTTTGGGATTCTGATTACTTTTATTTAGTATTTGCTCAAGATATCATTAAAATTTATGGGTTGGTTTGGATGCTAAGTATATTATTCAAACAGCTTTCAGAAAACTGGATTCCTCAGGAACAGATTATAGAAAAAGGAATTTTGAAAGAACAGTCAGCCGCTCATGAAGTAACTGTCTTGAGCCTAAGAAAGTGTATGTGTTGAGTGATTGGGCATTAAAGAGCCCCACTCACTTAAGGAATGTACAGAAGCAGCTGACAGGGAATTGAGAAAACTTTGCTGGTTTCCAAGGGTTGTCATATAAATGCAACTTGGAAATTGCCTTGTCTTTCTGGTGCCTATGACCTATGCATCATTTTCTCTCTCTCCACCCCATCCTTGAGAAATGCAGCACATTTCAGTTTTTATTGATTTCAATGAACTTTCTTATGGTTTAGTATTCAAACCACTCAGTGCTCTCATTATCTGTTAAATGTTCTTTAACTGCTGCTTGTCACAACACTGAAAATAGGAAACAAGTGTTTAAAGGAGAAGAGAACAGGCAGAAAAAATTAGTTGCCTTGCATCACCTGCATTTGCTATCAAGTCCTTTTGTCCTCTGTATAGAATTTCAATTTAGATCTTTATGAACTGGACACTTTGGTGTCTAAGACTAAGGTTAGCAGCTTTTGATATCTGACTTTTACTAGGTAAAATAAAAGAAGATGCTAGCAATACTCCATTATAGCTTTAAAACAAACCACCGAATTCTGGTAAATATAGGATTGTGTTTATATATATTATTATGTTGTTTAAAATTGCTAAAACTTCTCTATAACCAAGCTGTAAATTCTTTAGGATTAAAGAATAAGAAGGAATATAGAAACTTCTTTTAATCTATTTTTTTTAGAATTTGATTCATGAAATTTTATTACATGGTATTGGCAGTTCTGGAATTAGGACTGAGCAGCTATGCCAAACAGATCCTTGTCTAGGGAGATTGCTCTGCTTGCTCTCTTAGTTCCATCTTAACTTCATTAATGAAACTTTCATCTTTATCATTCTTCCTTTCCTTCCCCATTTTAGAAGGATGATAGAGAGACAGGCAGACAGTTACAGAACACAGAAATCCACCCAGGAAAAAAAAGAACTGTGAGGAAGAGTTAGCCTAGAACTTTGTAAGTCTTTGCAAAAACCTTTTTTTTTTTTTTAATTTAATTGTTTGCCATAGAATAGAAATGGTTTGGGACCTTAAAGAACATTGTTTTAATTCCCCTGCCATTGGTAGCCATGCCACTTGGTAGATCAAGTTGCTTGGGGTCTTATTCAACCTGGCCTTAAACACTTCCAGGAATAGGGCATCCACAACTTTTCAGAGCAACTTTTTCCAGTGCCTCATCACCTTCACAGAGTTTCTCACTAACATCTCACCTGAATTTCTCCTCTTTTAGTTTAAAATCATTCCCCCTTGTCCTGTCACTGTCTGCCCAGGTACTAAGTTGCTCTTCCACTTTTTTTATGCCCACTTCAAGTATTGGAAGGCCACAATGAGGTCTCCCCAAATTCCTCTCTTCTCTAGGCTGAACAATCCCAACTCTCAGCCTATTTTCCTAGGAGAGTTTTTAAAGTCCTCTGATCATCTTTGTGGCCTCCTCTGGAACTGTTTCAATAGGTCCAGGTCTTTCTTGTGCTGAGGACCCTAGAACTGCATGCAGCACTCCAGCTGGGGTCTCATGGAGATGGAGTAAAAGGGGAGAATCCCCTCCCTCGGCTTGCTGGCCACACTGCTTTGGCTCAGATCCAGCTTTTCATCCTCGAGAACCCCCAAGTCCTCCTCCACAGAGTTGCTTCAATAGGCTCTTCTCACAGTCTGTGCTCATCTCGGGGATTGCCCTGACCCAGGTGCAGCACACTGAGCTTACCGAACTACAGGAGGTTCCCATGGTTTTGCTTCTCAAACTTCCCAAGGTCCCCTTGGATGAAATCCTGTCCTTCTGTTGCATCACCTACACCACTCTTCTTTGTGTCATCTGCAAACTTGGTGAGGGTGCACTCGATACCTTACATAACTTAACCAAATATCTGATTCTTATTGTGGCTAATATTTTATTCAAGTTAAATTTCCAGAGCTGTTCTAGAATTATTTCAGTAGAAACTATTTTATTGTCTCCACTACAATATTACTGCAATATTCTGCACTCCATACCTCCCTGCTTATGCATTCAGGTGCTAATTTCATTTTTTTATATGTCAAATTGTAATTCAAATGTGCTCAACTGAGTATAAATGATGCATTTTAAATTGTTGCATTAGAAAATTACCCTAGTAATAATGCACTGCAATTGCAGTGCTATAATGTCATCATGATTTCATTGCTGAGCAAAGTGCCTCAATGTCAAATGCCAGAGTTCAGAAAAAGTAGTTATTATTCAAGTGCCAGAATAGCACTGTCCCCTCTGCTCTGCCAGCCTCTGCAGCATAAACAGCAGCTGTCGCTCAGAGCTGTGAATGAGTGTCTGGTGTACAAACAGTTGTTTTCCTACCCAGGCTTGTGGGCCAAGGCAGCAGAGATGTCGAGGAGGGTACCACTGCTGCAAGCTTTCTGCAGTCTAATGGTTGCAGTGGGGTGTAAGAGAAGTACTGGCACAGACATCTCTATCACTTCTCCAAGGGCTGTGTGCATCACAGGAGGGGCTACCCAGGGGAACAACCTTCTCAGGCTCTGGGACCTCTTGGATGCCCCTGAACAGAGTTTGTCCCAAAGGATAAAGAGGCCAAGCACCGAGCTGAATTTGAGGTACATTTCTGGTTGTATTATACACTGTCTTCTAATAAAAAGTGGGACTGCCCACTGAACATTTAGATCTAAGTAAATATCATTCAATTAACTGCTGTTTTGTTTGCTGTTTGAAATATATTGCCAGCTTTTGCTGACCAGATCCAGAAGTTGTGCTCTTCATCTAAAGGCCTTGGCTGCTCTCCCAGAGATCATTCAGAAATGCAAGGACCATTCACTGAATTTTTAAGTGGCCATGGTGGCAGTCAGGCCCCAGAAATGGCATCATTTATGCCAGTAAATAGGGTCCCCTGAAACAATCCACTAATGAATATAAAAAGTTATCATGGTGTTTTTCCATACCAGTACTTCAATGTCTCACCAGTCAACATTTAATGTTTCAAATATTTTGTTTCAACAAATGTTTCAACATTGTTTCTTAAAAATAGTAATTCTCACATCAAAAAGGTGTTTTTGAAAATTACCTACTGTTTTTGGAAAAAAACAGTCCTTTATATTTCCAGGGAAAAACGTTAATTTCTCAAAACTGTTCCAGGGTGATAAAATATGCTTCACTTTTTTTGAAAATAATTAATACTTTGACTTGCTAATAGATTGCCCAAGGCTTATTATAATAGATTGCAGAAATAACTACAAAATATGACTGTCCTCTGAGATTCAGTTCCATTGTCTCAACAAACTGCATATTTCTCAGATAGTATCTCATTTAGTTTTGGTTTTGAAGTCATTAAGCATTTCCTTGCAGATTAAGTCTAAAAATCAGGCAAAAGCCCAATGTAGTCTAATAATCCAACCATGAAATAACAAAAAAGGCTCATTACTGCTACCTAATAATAAAGAGGTCTAATGTTAATTTTTGAAATGCTGATTGTAGAGCTTCAAGTTCTATTAAAGCTTAACAAAATAAACATTTTCTGTGTTCAGAGTATAACTGAAATGCTTTTATATTTTGGTGACATCTGTGATTTTCTTACCTGGGTGTCTGTGCCCCTCTCCAAATCAACAAAAAAAAAGTTACATTATAGTAGCAGTAGGGAAAATAATATCTATCCATATGATATATATGCATGCTGTAGGATATACCAATATGGAGGTGAGTTACATCAACTTCTCCAGCTTTGTCATGTAGGAGACATTGTATATAGTATTATAAACATGTTTAATGCTCATCTGTTGTTTGTGAATTTAAGTGTCTGTTCCTAATGGCATTGCTTGTAAATCTTCAGTACCACAATTCCTAAATCTGTGCCAAACAACATTAAATTAATTTATGGTGACACAGTTACAGGACCTGTTTTATGACTCTGTGCACAGACAAAGGGTTGTCCTTTCTTTAATCTCTGCAGAAATGTTTTTACTGCATTTTGCCCAGAGGGATGTAGCAAAAAGAAACTCTTTTCATTTGGCTTTGGATGCTGCTGCTCATTTGGTTTCTTACACATCCCTAAATGTGCAGCAGCAAAATAGAAGTATCTTCAGCATATGAGGTGATCATTGGGGTTATTTTCCTGGGAACTCATATGTGAAAACAGATTCCCTGTCCAGTCTACAGCAGTTGTAGTACAGATAAAGGTGAAGGCACAAAGAAGGGTTGTGAATAGTGTGTGTGTGTGAAGGGAGTGAGCATATGGACAAAATCTGCAGCTCTTTTGAGAGATGAGGAAATAATTTATCTGCTATAGGGAAGTTTCAGGAAAGTCCTTGGATTTTATCTTCTCTGAGTGGAGTCCTGGGGTGTTGTAGTGTCCTACCCTTGTGCTGGGTGGTCGTCAGTGAAATATAGTAGGCTGTAGATTCACTTCCCAAAGGAAGTGGTAAAAGCCAGGTTATTTGCAAGGCTTTAAATTACACTTGACAAAACCCTTGGCAAGGTACTGAGAAATTATGTTGCATTTGAAAGTACGCCAGCTTGTGCTTCCCAGCACTTCTCCTGCTGTGGAAATATCCTGCAAACCCAGATTTACAGATGTCCAAAGCAGCCGTGTGGCAACAGTGAACCTAACCATATTGTAGCTGTAACATATGGAGCTGTGAGTCCTGTGAAGGAATTCACACCTGCTGTGCAATGGGTCTGCTCTGCTTATTTGGAGAGTGTCAGTGAAAGCCAGAATCTTGCACCTGGCTGCACTGGGTAGCCAGAGGATTCAACAGGAGATGCAGTGAATTCTGGCATCCCCTGAGTCCTGGGAGACGCTGAGCTGGTCATAGGAAACATGCAAACTGCTTGTAAACACAGGTCTAGAATGGCACAGAAGTTTGCAGGGTAAACTTTTAGAGAGCTCATGAAACAAGCAGATTAGTTACACAGATTTTCGTCTAAAGGAGTCTATCTTTCCACAGACTGGCTGAGTTTGAATGTACGGGCATTTTTTAAATGGCAAAAAAGTGTCACAGTTTATTAAAAAGTGTTGTTACTAATATACTAGAACCATGCTTTAATTGAATCCTGTGGGACCTGAAAATGCATGGAAAATAAATTTTAGATGCATGCAAAAATTTTCAGTCTGATGAATATCCTAGATAATCAGAAAGAATTCAATGTGAAATTCATCTAAAAAGTCTTTCATAGAAAGTATTTTTTAATTAAAGGATGAGGAGTATGTCTTTTGCAAGTGTCAGCTGGTATATAAAACCTATTCAGATGTATGCAATGTTGATGAAGAAGTTACCCACCAAGTTCTATACAGGTGAGTGAGATGGGTTCCAGAATCTGATTTGCAAGTGCACTAGGGTCTACAGTTCTAGACAGATTGGCAAGGTTTGTTTACTTCATTGCTTGTTGCTCTCTTCCATTTCAAAGAGAGGTTGTGAGTAAGGTAATAGGTAATTAATTCAACTTTGTGATATCCATCACCATTGATGAGCAGGTGGCTTTATAGCTTTCTGTATTTGTTTTCTGGAATGAATTTGTCTATTTGCATATGAATTGAGTGAAGAATAGTTCTATACACAGGTAACTTCGGAGGCCTTCCTAATCAATGACACCCTTCTCTAAATTTCTACAGGAAACAATTCCATCAATTGCACTAAAAAAAATACAAAAAACCCCCAACCAAATAATTTTGTTTTTGTTAGAGTTCATCTAAACAGGCAAATACCTATTATTGCAATAACATTAGATGAAACCAACACAACCTCACTGCAAAAGCAGTGAATCTCAACTGCTTCCAAAGTAAAAATTAGATCTCATGAACAGTTTGAAGTAAGGTTGATATTTTAAAATGCAGCTTATTTCTTTCTGTTTTGCTTTCCTTCCTATTATTTAATAGCTAAACCCATCAACTTGGTTCCAAGAATATATTTAGCTGACTGATTTAATCCAATTTTCTCATTGAGCATGCACTGGAATTAAAAAGCAAATCAACAGGACTCTTGGACATCTTCAGGATCATTTCAGTTCCTGCTCCCCTGTGTCAGCCCCCATTCTTTTATGAGACAATGAGCAAAGCTGCTGAATGTGGATATGTAAAGGTCAGTATTACGTGTCTCTTAAATGTATGAGGAAATTGTTCTTAAAATGTTACTAACTCTGTGGTCTGGTTTGTTTGAGCAATATACACCTGATGAATCCTTGGTTTGAGAAGAAAATGAACCCTACTGTTTCAGAAATGATATTGTCATAGGTTGTTCTCTGATGTGCACCTAAGGCTTGTGTATATTGGTTTGTTGTCCTGTTGGGTTGCAGTGGCAGTAAGCAGATTTCACAGTACTCAGTTCCCTGTCTTTTGTTGGATAGCTTAGTCCTTCTCAACTCAGTCAGTAAGTTTTGTTTACTTCTCTGCCAGCTTTGTGGGAAGCTGCTGTTTAAAGTTGGCAGGCACATGCATTTATCTGCTTTCTGTTCCTGATTTGATTATTTTTGTTTATATTGTGCTATGCTCCATAGATTTAGTTGTGAATCTCTCATCTGGATCTCAGCTTCTAGAAAATCCTACAAGATTTTTCAGATTTTTAAAAAGAGTACTGCTAGACTATAAAAGCCTCACTTTCATCTAAAATTGCTTTGAAATGTTGCTAAAAGAAATATATGTCCCCATTTTCCATAAACAGGTGGGGACATGCTTCTGTCTCCTCCCCTTGAGAGGCACAACCCTGACAAGAGCTGTTTTGGGCCATTACTTTGCAAGATCTTTGCAGAGTGGTTTGTGTGCTGGTGCCATGTGGAACTAAGTGAGAAGCTATAAAAGAAATGACAAAAGCTGTGTTTTCTGGTTGAAGTTGAGGTTAGCAGGATGCTGCCACTGCTGTGACTGTTCCTACCCTGACCCAACAGGCATCTTACTGACTCAGGCAGCTGCCACGGGTTCTGCAGTCCAGAGGAAATGCTTATGGTATTATTACATGCAGGACAAGAAATTTGATGCTGATATATTCTGAGATTAACTGGAATCACAGTAAAATCTGTAAGGAATGCTTATGTGTAATCATCTGTGTGATTTGGGTGTAATTTAAAGAACATTGTATCTAAAAAAGAGGAAAAACAAGACAGAAAGATGAGTTTAAAGTATTCATAGTATTCATAGAATGAATGAAAGTGAAAATCGATGTTTTGTTGTTTTTAGAAAACAGGAATAAATGGCTAGAAATGTAGTCCATTTTAAAAAGGCACAAAAAAAGTTTGTGTTCTTCTGCCATCTTTATTTCTAGAATACCACATAGTAAATTTAGCTACAAAAAAGATAATGTATTTAGTACCAGAACAAATTATGCTTGTGTTATGTTGTCAAAAGCAGAGATAGCTGAGAGTGTAGACATAGGAATTGACAAAAAAGTGACATTCAGTGATCTTTTCCAATTTAAAACAGGAAAACAAGTTTATAGTTTGTTATAATGAAGCCATAGATTATTGTCAGATTTGGAAATGGAGAAGGGTCTTATAGCTTTCTTTTAAAAATTATTCTCACATTATGAAGAAAATGGTTTAAATAGGTTTTGTGTTACTAATATATAAGATTACTAAGTGTCCATGAAATTTCAAACTACTGGTTCTTCTGCAAGGACCTAAGCTATATCATGGGATGATTAATACTCACAACAACCCTGTAAGACAAGACTGAGTTTATACCTATGTCACAGAAAGACAAATTTTGGTAAGAGATACACTTGCGAGGAGACTCACATATTAAGAAGTGGCCATGGAAATGCTAAGCTTTTTTTTTCCCATCAACTTGTTTGCTGAGTACTCTGTGGGTGAAGTGGCATAGCTACCTTGTCAGTTCACTGACAAAACATGAAAAACTTGCACCAGTGAGACTTGTTTGGCCATCATTTTGCAAATGTCATCATAATGTGCAGCTCCACAGTCTCTCATCCTCTGTGTTTTCACTGGCTGAACAAATTTGCCCTTTCAACCCAAGCATGCACACAGCTCCTGTCAAACTGTGTGTCCTTCAGCTTAGCAAATACATTGCAGGCACTCTGCTCTAGATATTAATGCATTTTTTTGCACATGCATGCATTTTAGGTAAAATTAAATATAGGTTTTTGATCCAGGAATGTCTTCCAGGTTGTTTCCTGATCTTGGCAGAAACCTTTATTTTTTAGGTACAAATACAGCTAATATACAAACATATTTAGCATTGCATATTGTAGTACTGAACGACTATTTCTGAAAGCAGCCATTTCTTTGTCTAATATTTTGCCAATACCTTTTTGACATTACAATATTCCTCTTACAAATTCTAATCTTTTCTAAATTAGAATATGCTAGCAATGACGTGTAAACAGATACAGCTTTTTTGCAACTCCTGAAATATACTCTTCAGAATTTACTAGTAAGTATAGCTCTTTTTGAAAATAATTATCAGTTTACTACAGTTTTTCCTGACTCATTAGTATCACTGATAATTTTGTATTTGTGTTTTAATACTGAGGAATGCCAGAAAAAATTTCCATGGACAAGTATCTTCAATTGTAAGTGAAGACTAGGCTTTGTTTATATTGTTTGGATTTTAGTCAATGTTTTCTTTCCAACATTTGCTCCAGTAAAACAGATGGCATATCTAGGCCATCTTGAGTTTGCTAATTAAGACCTAAACTTTTATGCTTTAACTTTTTTATTTTCAATTTTTTTATTTTTAAAAAAAGCTCTTGTAAAAGAAAAACTGTGCTTTACACTTAGTTTACTGTAGAAGTTATTTCAAGTCTTCTTGAAAACTAAACTTGATTTTCTTTAGATATTCAGCTTATTTTCACCAAGAGTGTCAGAATAAATTGTGTCCTCATTGCAAATATGGTCAGTTCCTCAGATTTAGGGCTTTCTTTTCTTCTGTTTACTTAAGAGTGTGCTTGAATGTAAACATATGAGGACATTCAAGAGAAATGAACTGCACTCTCATTTACAGATCAGGAAAGTGATCTGTAAGGTAGTGTTTGTATTAATGACAAAACAGAAATCAGAGGGAAAAAATGGCAAGAGATGACATGCTGTACTTGGATTTCCATGTGCAGCTTGGGGAATGAACTGATGTTGTTGCATCTTGCTGCTTCATCAGCATCCAAAACCCTGCATATGATTTAGGTTGGGTAGGATTTTGGTGGTTATCTCCTCTAGCTGCCTGCTCAAGTGTTCACTGTGCCCTTCCTGGTGAGGGATGATGGCTGAGCTCAATAAACTCCTGCCCTGGGGTTTTCCCCTGTGATGGCACCAAATATTCCTTTATGTTCCTTTTCCAGGTTAAGCACTGAAGGTGGCCCATCTACCTTGGTCCAAATCAGTAGAATTTGGTCCTAGACTGATGGTGTGTTTTAATGTTCCACACTTGTAGCTTTTTCAGCAAGAAATTAGGTGAAGGATGAGATCTTGAGAACTCAAAAGACAGATTTAAACTTCTTCTGTGCATATGCAGAGAATATATTTGCTATGGGCAGATATGCCTCGATAACCAGGTCAGTTATTAAAATAATATTTGTTAAGGGTTTTTTAATGTCCCTGTGTACATATGTGTAGAGAGAAATATATATATAAACACATATACTTGAAGTGGAAAAATTATTTGTCCAAGTATGGGGGAACAACCAAAGTAAAGTGCAGTGTACAGGATTCCCCTTTCAATTTTTTTTTCTTTTTCATATGATATTTACATGCTGAAAAATTCTGGTAGATACAGTAAGATATGCGGAAACTTATTTGTCTGATTTTAATTGGCTACTGTATCTGTCAGTGTGCATTTAATGGAATTATTTTTTCTATGGACAATGACCCTGTAAAAGTTGAATCCAGTTGACAAATTGCAGGCAACTTGGGGTACTAGATCAGTAGGATTCCTTATCTAAATTGTTTGCACGTTAGATTTCTTCTGTAGCACTGAATAATTTGGATAAATGACCTTTCAAATGGTAATTGAATTTCCGTAACAACAGTTGGGTGATGGTACATAAAAAGTAATAAAAGCCTTTAGCAGTGCCCTTTTCTGGAGCTTGTCACAGTCTCTATCTCTGATAGTGAGTGACACTTATTACTCAAGTCATGTTTTCTTAAAAGCTGTGGCTTTGCTGAAACTGTGTGTGAAAATATACTTCCCCTTCTAAGTTAATTGTATGGTGGTAAAATCAAACTGTGTTTTGGTTTTGCTAATAATAGAATGTTTTACAGGCAATTCATTTTACTCAAAATATATTCTCAAAAACTAATGTCACCATTAGAAATTTAGCAAACTAATATTTATATACTGGAAAATCAATTAAATTGTAAACAATTTAATTTTGCTTTCATAAGAGAAGTTAATTCTAGATTATTTGCATGACAGCCACACAACTTGTATTGTCATGAGTATGTTGACTGAAGCTTGTGCGGGACCAAAATCAGCTCTACCACTACCTGGATTTTTGATGATCTAGGAAGTCAAGTCTTGGCCTTTTAAATGCAAATATTAAGTAATATAGACACATAAAAATGGAGAGTAAATACTAAATTATAGATAATACATTTTACATGAAGTTACTTTTCCTGATTCTCCCTGACCGGTATAGCTAGGAGAATTCAAAATCTAACCTTTAAAGTCATCTAGTCATTCAAAAACAAGGAAAAACATTTAAAGAACAGGTCTTACCCAAGAAGCCAAATCTTCCAATATATCCCTATTGTTTGAACTGTGAGGAGTTTTTTTCTTACTAAAAGAGAAAATGTATTTGAGTAAAAATCTTGTAAGCTCTGATATGGACAAATTTTAGAGCCATAAAATTAATTGGCTGAAAAATACTTAAAAATACTTTTCATGTGAACTCCTTTCTCTTTATAACTTGAGACAATAGTGATACCCTGAGAACTTTTATTACTCATCAATCGCTGATATAAATAAATAAATGTGTGTATATAAACATAAATATATAGGATTCTATCTGGAGTTTCCCCTTTCTAGAATACAGGAGTGTTTCTGTGGTTTCAGTAATTGTTTCTTGCCTTGGATTTATTTGGCTTTCTATAAAATGTCTTGAGATGCCACAGACAGCGTAATGTTTGTTAAATATAGTTCATAGGTCAAATACCTGTAATGATTGATACAGGCAATGGCATAAAACCCATTTGGGAATACGGTCTGCTTGGCTGGTTGGGACAGCAAAGGTCTTACAATTTTACAACATGGATTTTACCTCTCATTTGATCACACAAAATGTCTAAATTTACTCAGTCTAATGTGCTTATTTGCCTTCTCTTAAGTTCAATTTGTCTGTTCTGAACATAAGTTCTTCAGACTGGCTAATTCTCTGTTTTTATTATTGAAAAATACATTGTGACCTGGAACATACATAGAAATTTTAATGAATGAGGCTGATAGATGTTTAATCAAAACTGACAGAATTTTTTCAGCTTCTTGCCCCCTGTAACCCCCAATTAACCATTTCACCTCTCCCAGTAATAAACAGGGTGAAACCCTCATTGTAGTTGGCACTAGTGGGACTGTCTGCATCAGTTTGACTATATTGGAAAATTGATTTCTATATGAGTAACCCACTCCATCTGGAATAGAAATATAATAAAATAAATGTATTAAATATATTCGTTTCCTCAACTATCTTTTTCTTCAGTGCCTGAGTCCTGTATGTTTTTTTCATTTCTGTGATTTTTTTTTTTTATTATGAGCCATTATAATAGCAAAATATTTAGTGGATTTATGACTGTTACAAAGGAAATAATTGTGCTAGATAGGAGAAATCAAAGCCTTTCTAGTGCATGAAAGTACTTGGAACAATTACAAATTTATGACTGCAAGACTTAAAAAAGGCAGTTTATCAAAATGAAAGCTTGACACGTTTTCTAAATACTGAGGACATTTCAGCAATTTCTTAAATTCAAATATTAGCAAAGCAAATATCTAAATAAAGATAGCGAGAGCTGACCTTTCTTTGGGGTAAGTGTTGATAAATAAAGGATGTAATCATTAAGAAGATGTGATATTTAATGCTGTTTTAATTTGACAATGTCACAGTCTTGTTTGATTGAAAATACTGTTATTTTCTGAGCTGTAGTAAAGACTGTTATAAATTATCATTCAGTAGAAGTCTGTGACAAAGGCTTTTATAATCAACCACATTTTCAGTTTTATTTTGGTTAATAAGTTAATTCTCTGCTTGGGAAACAACTGACTGTACCTGCCTCTGAATGTGGGAAGTTGTAACAATTTCCCTAGAAATGCCATTGCTGGAAATGGTGTTGTTGGGGTTGGCATTAAAATGTCAGTGCACCAACTGTTCAGAAGCAGCTGAGTTTCATGATACAAATGTTGCCATCTTTCAAGTGAACTAAGTAAGCCAAAAATGCTCTTTTGAGACCCATTGGCTTCTGAGCTTCACTAGGATTAGTTAGATAAATGTGACTACTGTTTTAGTAATTAATGTATTTGTCTTGTTACTCTCTACAAAACTTCTCATCAAAAATTTCAAAATAAGTGCTTTTAATGCAGATCTTTAATCCTTACATAAATATGTACAAGTGTATAATCCAGCATTTGCTGGGTTTCCCTTCTGTTTTTAAGCAAATGCTGAACATCTGAAATTCCTGAATGTTTTTGAAGCAGGTTTGTGCATATACAAACAGATGGTGTTTTTAGGAGACTGATTTTCCTGCCCAAACTTCTAATGAGTGCAGTCTTGCATGAAAAGTAGGGGGGTTTTTTTGTGCAATTATTTTTTGGAGGGAAAAAGGAAGTGCAGTATGGTACTGCTAATAATGTCAAGATTGGCCTCTAGTTTTTAAATAATAATATCCCTGCACTTGAAAACTTAAACCTATCCCATTAGTGCTTACTGTTCTCTTGTTTGGGACAAAGAGCTGCAGCTAACACCTTGGAGCCCCAGTGCCAGCATGTAACAGGGATTTTTGTAACAAAAATCAGAGTGAATGAAGTAGAATTTTTGGATACTATCATCAGATGATCCATCTGGTTTCTGAGGCTTGGGAGTTTGTATACTGTGTATCCCCTGTAAAACAAAATTTCAGATGCTGCCCTGACTTCCAGGGTATGAACCCGCTATTGAATTTATCATTTTTAAAGGACAGTTTTACTCTGGAGGTGTATGCTAGTAATCCAAAGGAATTTGGATCCAAAGGCTACATTTATAAAGCTTCTCATTCAGTTCTGAGAGCTTGTGTGAAGTCACAGAGTAGCTTTGCTGCACAAAGTCATAGAACCTCAGAACACTAAGGGGTTGGAATGAGCCTTGGAGATCATCTAGTCCCAGCCCCCCCCCTCCCACCATGGGCAGGAACCTTCCACCAGAGTGGGTTGCTCAAGGGTTGGTCCTTATCCAACCTGACTTTGAAAAATGACAGGTTTGGGGCACCCACAACCTCCCTGGGCAACCTGTTTCAGTATCTCACAGTAAACCTAAATTTCCCGTCTTTCAATTTGTGCCCATTACTCCTTGTCCTATCACTACAGTCCCAGAGGAAAAGCCCCTCTCTGGTTTCCCTGCAGGTCTGTTCAGATGCTGGAAGGTTTTTGTGAGGTCTCCACACAGCTTTCTCCCAGCTGAACAGCCCAAACCTTCACAGCCTGTCGTCACAGGGGAGGTGCTCCAGTCCTCCTCTTACCAACTTTATGATCCTCCTCTGGACTTGCTCCAGCAGTTCCATGCCCTTCTTATGTTGGGGGCACCAGAACTGCAAGTGGTACTCCGAAGTCCCACAGGAGCAAAGTACAGGGGGAGAATCAGCTCCTTTGACCTGCTGGCCACCCTCCTTCAACTGCCTTCAGTTCAGTTGCTTTGTAGACTACTTTGCTGCCACTTAAATTTTAGTAACATCTTAAGTTTTTTATGTGTTCTCTAGGTGTACTTCTGTATGAAATATTGAAGCACTGAATAGACAAGAGAATATAATTTGTGCACTAGTTCCTTTTTTAACCAAAGTTTTTAGGTTTCCATTTTTGGTGTCACTTTTTGTCTTGCTAGGAGTTAGTGTATAAACAGTTGCAAATGCAAATTTTCATTCTTTTCTTTCTTTTTTTTTTTTTCTTGAATTCTCATTCCATTGGTTTCCTTTGAAGCAGCACTCATAAATATTTTTAATAGATGAAAATATCCTTGAAGAGGAAATGTATATCTAAAGTGTTGTAAATGTCAGAGCAAGGATGGAGGTAAAAATTATCTCCGAGTTGAGTATTTCTATCAGAAAATTCCCCAAAGGGAAAGAAGCTTGCAGAGAGCACTGATAATGCATAAATACCTATGCTGATTCAAAAAATTATCTTTGAGGTCTGATGCACATTAAGATTTCTGGAAGGTCATATTTGTTTTAAGTTACTTTGTTTCTCCTTGTACCAATATATTCCTCTTTGGGTATGAAGGAACTGAAAGTCTCTTTCCCTGTGGGCCTCCCTTTCCAATCTTGGTTTAGATCTCTCATCAGTGCATGAACAGGGGTTTTGATCATTCTCTGTCCTAATGGAACTTATACCCAGAAGGCACACCCTTCTGCTTCCTCCATCCATACGCTGAAGGGGTCTACATAGATATTGCACAATTTTTGGCTGCTACCAAAAAACCTCCTATGCATACATCAAAGAGTAAGAGAATGCACCAGGATACATGTTATCTGTGAATAAAAAGTTCTGAAAAGGCTCGGGGTATTTCTTGCGGAGAGACAGTAAAACGCTTACCTGGTAAGAACTAAAAATCAAGGTTCAGTATGCTGGAGAGCATTCAGAGAAACTGAGAGAAGACTACAATGCTGAAGAAGTGCTAGAGTAGGAGATTAAATTGGTGATAAGTGGGCAGATGGTGAGTAGATAGGACAAATCAGACTGCCAGTAAATTTCAGGAACTCAGTAAATTTCTGTTGTGATATCTTACAGAGGTAGAAAGTAATATCAAACTCAGATGGAATGATGAATAAAAATGTAATGTGAACATAAAAACATGGAAATTGTAGAGGGGATTGTTGTATCAGAATGAAGTACTTTGTCAAATGTTTCTCAAGAACCTGTTGATACTGTTTTTTAGTTACAGTGACCAAAAAAAGAATACTTTGGTAGGTTATCAACTCACAGGTTTTTCATATCATGTAGCAGCTCTGGATAGCAGTAACATCAAGGATAGGTAGCAAGTCCCTGTGGCTCTACCAAATTGGAATTTTCCCTTCAGCTGTTAAATATTTTGTTCTAGTATTTTATTCTGAGTTTAATACTCAGAATGTCTCTTGGGACATAATTTCATTTTCTGGCTTTATATACTTTCCCTAAATTGTGGGCATATTAGCACTATGAGAGACAAAAACATAAAAGAACAAGGTTGAATACTGAAGGCATCTGTTGTTCTCAGTAGGAATAGGATCCTGAGGGAATAGATGATCTAGCTGAGCTAATATAAATTGTGAACTATGACACATTCATTAAAAAGAAATCTCAAATAGGATTCTAGCTTAGAATGCTCTGGAAAAAAAGTCTTGGACCTACAATATTAAGCTAATTATTGAATGAATATTTATCATCTCTTGTCTTCTGTTTCGGTCAGCTGTTTCTTTTAACACTATGTTCTGAGATTTTGGAGCCTGTATCCATTGTGTCTCCAGTTGCCATCTTCTGGCTACTCCTTACTTTTAAGACTGAAATGCAATTTCACAAAGCTTACATATCAGCATTCTTGCTTAGTTTTCAAATTCTCCTCAATTTTAGATATACACATAAATTTATTAAACTACATAATGAAATAAAATGGTATTTATTGCAGGTTAGAAAAAATGAATTTCAAGTAGGAATAGCATGGGTGTCCTTCCTTCTCCAGAGAATGGACTAAATAAGATAAAACACAACAAGAATTCACATAAGTGTTTATTTCAAATCAATCCTCTTTTTCTTTTCTTGTTTGATGCACTACTTACTCTTCTTTGCACCCAGTTTTTAAATGCTACAACTAGTCTAGGTTGAAATGAGCACTTCCATGTCTTCATGGCTGTTTCCTAAAACTTGAAAATTCATTTCTGGATTGGTCATAGTTCGTAACTCCTGCTGAATTTTTTGTTGTTTGGTTTTCCCCACCTCCAGCTTTGATATCTGGAAAGGTAAATTAAAACCTCTCAGTAATCTTAGCATATCATGTTTTCCCTGAACTTCAGAGCTGTTATTCTGAAGCTGGTATGATCACTTACATAGCATTCCTGGGAAGTAATTCTGGGGTCATTCCTGATATACTGTCAATTATGATACTCTGCTGCAGTAGCTTGTGACCATACAGTCATGTATTGGGAAAGACTGTTCTCTTATAGAGTCCTTTGTTCTCTTAATGTGCAATTTTATCTAAGTTAAAACCCTCTTGAAAAGGGTGGGAAGGGGAAGAAAAGCTGATGCAGGTGTCTCACACAGCAAAATACAGGCCTATACCATTGATAAAGTACTATTTTTGTTTGCTGCAGATCTAGGTGCTTTCACTTCTGGCCGTGGGCTTTGAATCAAAACTTGAATGGGGAGAAGTGCAGAGAAGGATGTTTTCCTCCTGTCTCCCTTTCACTACAGCTCTAGGGATGAAATTGGAAGTAGTGATGGGAAGGGTTGGGAGAGGGAGGGGTAGGAAGTGCTTTACCTAAATTCAGCAGCAAGGATGGCATTAGCAGCAAACTGGTTTGATCAAGCTACACAAATTGTTTGGGTTAAGAGGTCCAAGTCATCTTAGTCACAAATGAGAGTGGATATCCCAGAAAGTCGTTTTCAGCTCTGTGTTTCCAATTTAACTCTTCTGGATTCTAATGCCAGGATTTCTATCTATGCATCTCACTCCTTCAGTTTCTACTTGTATATACAAATGGTTATGAAGCTGATTGTCTAATAATTGTTGGGATGTCGGAGGAAATAATCCTCTCTAGTTACAGCATAGGCAGAAGGGTTTTGTTGTTGTTGCTTTTACATTGGGGATTTTGTTTATTTTATTTCCCCAGAAGATTCTGCATGAGACACCAGCAAGCATTTTGGTTCTGTGTCTCAGAGCCAGTGGCCATTGCCAGCAGCGGTTTGTGGTTGTGAGTCAAGATTACAACTGCAAACAAACAGCACTTCGGACCTTCAGAAGCTCAGTCTGAGCTGATGGTCTTTTTAACAGATAATAGCACAATAAGGACTAAAAACCAGATGTGGAATTGTGATGGCAGTTAAAATATTTGCCAGAGAAAATGGACATTTCTGGAGCTCTGCTAAGTGGTTGTTCCAGCCATGATTTTCTCATTGACACTTCTGTTCTCAGTGTAACCATGAATCTGTGCCAGTTTGTCCTCAAATTTAGAAAATTTACACATCATGTTTCATGGTTAGTAGGATTTCACTACAGTTTAATATTACTTCGTGTTCTCCTACAAGTGAAGAAGAAAAAAATCAAAACCACAAAAGCCCCAAAAAACTTGCCAAGTGTTTTTTATTATATAACCCACTTCTTTACACAGCTCTACTAAAACAACTGATTTTTTATTTTTATTGCATTTTGCATATCACTCTGCCATTAAGCTCTACCATTAAACTTGCCCACTGAGTTATCAGAAAGAAACAAACAAAAAAGCAGAAGATAATTTTTGGTCTCCTCTTCAAAATTATAGGGAAGCCAATTATTTTAATACATCATGTTATTACAGTTTTAAAATATGGGAAGCTGTTTGAACCCAAAAATAGAAGGAAAAAATCTGCCTATTGTATATGTATGCATAAACACAGGAAATATGCCTTTTAGTTTCTGAGGTTTGATGGGCCATTCAAATTGCAAGAATGGCAATAAAAATTTGACTTGAAAAGGAATCTGAGCCAACAAAGTTTGGAAAGCCAAAATTTTATAGGGTGACTTCAGTTTTGTCTCTGAGATTCAGCAAAAAGCTGTGATTTTTTTTTTTTTTTTTTAATTGCAGGGGACATCCACAGCAGTTTAATTGAAATTTAAAGCATTATCCTGATATGCACTTTCTGTTAATCAGGGCATAAGTATATTTCTAGGAAAATTATTTCAAGGGGTTTTTTTCTACCAGCCTTACTCATACAGTCCCAGCTGTTTTAAAAATCATCTTTTTTTCAATATGGATTATTCCTGCGTCCTGGGTTTTCTTAGAAGTCTTCATTTTTAGAATTAGAGTTCTCAGATTCTGCACATGTTTACAAGAATTAATAATCATGCTTGACTTTGATTTTCCTCCCTAGCCTTAAGTGCAGATTAGACCAAGTGTTTTGTATATAGAACAAAATAAAATCACTAGAAAAACACCAGAGGTTCAATGTTGCTTTCTAAAGGGTCCTTATATTTTTTGCTGGAAAAATCTCTTGGCATTAATGATTTGATTGCTAATGCTTTTGTTTTCTGTAATATTTTTGTTACAGCTTGTATAATCTCTTTTATAAAACTCAATATCTGAATTTTCACCACCAAAATTTTTGTGCCATTTAAAATGATGCCCTTCAAACCCAAGGGAAGTGAAGGAGGAATCTTTGCACTTGGTTTAAGCTAACAAAAGAAGACCATTAAAATTTGATCACCTTCTTTTTAAATAAAGCACTGCTGGAAAAGGAAAAGCAACTGCCACTGGCAGGCCAGATTTTTTTTAAATTTTATTTTTGATTTCAGATGGTAATAACTATGCACTAGGTTACCTAGTAAAGGACCTGAGAAAGATAGGGTTTTTTAACTCCTCTTTGGAGAAGCAAATGAGGTCTGGACCTGTCCACAGAAGTAAACTAGTTCTCTGTTGCAACAGATGGGAGTGGTTCAGAAAGTTCATGCTCTGGAACAGAAAACAGGACAGGAGGTTCAGGATGAGGCAGAGGAAGGGCCAGCCCAACAGTTTACCTTTAAGAACTGATATAAAAAAAACCCTGATATAACTGACATAAAAACTGTCTGTTTTCCCCCATTCACCTACCTTAACTACTTCTGTCATAGCAACATCTTGCATGATTTAAAGTGAAAATTGATTAACTTCTTGTCTATGGGCAAGTATATGCATTTTGGTGACCTGTGTGAACTGCAAGTTCACAATGGGTGCAGTTCTGGGAAATTGTTCTCACACTGCTGAGCGAGTTCAGAGGTTGGCATTGCTCCTAAATGATGACCATGACATCAACTTTTGATGAAAAGTCACAGGCACGAAAGCAAACTGCAAACAGATTCTCATAGTAAGGGAAAACTTTATGCGTGAAATCTTGCTATGGACAAGAGAGAGAACATGCTTAACCTGATCCATATGTTTACAAAGACATGAATTTTTTTTACCTTATTTAAAATGTTATAAGTGTAAATAGTATTAAAAAAAATTCCATTTGCAGTAATATCAACAGCTCATATGAATATGAGATATCATAGTGTGAGAATTTGATGACTAGAGACAATGAGGAAAAATTTGTCTTGCATATCATCCTCCCCTAGATAGTATTGTAATCTTCCCTGAGACTGTAGGTTGTTTTGAAATAAGATGTCCTTGTATTGATACTACTCTACTTTTATAGATCACTAACAAGGCAGTCACACAAACCACTCATGGCTTTTTCCGCCCCGTTTTTTTTTTTTTTTTTTCTCAAAAGGTGGAATATTCCAAAGAAGCCAAAGCAATATCTACTAAAATAGTGAGGAAATCCTATAGTTGGTTTCAGCTTAATGTTTTGCCTTCAAGAAAAAAATCAACATGTCTATTACCCATGCATTTTCATCTCTTTTTGTTGTTTTTTCATTGGGTGGAAAACCAAAGAGGTAAGGTATATGATAAGTTATCTCTGACGACATCATAGGAAGGAGCCTAGATAATGATAAGTTAAAATAATGTGGGATAAGATGTGATTACTAAATCAAAAGGAACTTGAGGTTGAGAGTGGAATTGCCTAATAAAAAGAAATGAAAACTGTATGACATACCATAATACTTAACAAAATTGCTAAGGGCATCTTTGCAATTAAGGTGCTTATACCTGACAAGTTAGCTTTCTATTGGAAATTGTGAGGGATTTTTGGGGTTCTTTTGTGGGGTTTTTCCCCCCTCTTCTCAGTCTTGTTCTTTGGACATAAGATAACTTTAATAGCTTTTTTTTTTTTTTTTACTGAAGAGCTTATCTCTTCCATTTTTAATAAACGTCCTACAATAAAGATAGCTGTCCTGTTCTGATGGGAAAGTTTGATGTCATAATTTCTATAATATAAAGCATGATTTTTATTTGGTGACTGAAGGTCTATATCGAGGCACAGACCAGCTGATATGAACAAGAAAATTTCTGCACGGCTTAAATAGAAGTAATATTTATATCCATTGTATAAGACCCTATAAAGTTTACCATCATTCTTCTAGTGTACAGATGTTTTTTTCTTCTAGTCGAATTTCTTCTCCTCACAATGAGAGATATGAGGAGGGGTATTCCTTTGTATCTTTATATTCCTGATTATATAATGTATGTGTATATTATATAAAAATTATTATCTTTTGGACTGATCTGTACAGTTTGGAGTCATGCTCATTACCAGCTTTCTACTTGTCTTGTTCTAGGCTGCAGAGTCAGATATTTATTTACAGGCAATTGATGAAGTCAGTTTTTACTCACCTTGACCATATACAGGTTATTGTCATTGTCACTGACTTGTAACTTTATAGTAGCTGAGTTCATAATCACACTGCTTTACTTCCTTAGGCTGTAAAGCTGAAAAATGGTTTGTGTTTATGCTTAAGGCCTTTATTTGATCACATCTTAGAGTGTTGTCATTAGGAGACTGCAATGATTTCATACTCAATTTCTACAGTTTCCTGAGGTCTCATGCACTTGGTACCTGCCCTACCACTAAGTAAGTGTTCCCACCTGGGAGCCAAAAATTGTCTTTCACTGATGCCTTTGGGTCATATGTGAGACTGAATTCCCTGGCTGCTCCGTTTTCCTGTTTTTAATCTCAAAGATTTTCTTTGCCTCTTTTCATCACTGGTCCCTAGGGGCAGATTTAAAGTGGTATGAAAAGGGCAGATGAGGGAGGTTTGCCTGAAGCCACAAGTAGTTGAGGCTGTACTTGTCAGAGAAATGGCCATAGAGTTGCAGAAGAATATGTGGTAGAAGGCAGGGAAACAAATGATACTAAACAGATACTGAATAAGGCCCTCAAAATATACCCACTGTATGTGGTAGGCAACTTCAGGACTCTAACACAGGCTCAGATGTTTCTTACAGGTCCAGCAATGCTAAATGGGTGTGATACCCTCTGATTCATGTCCCTGATGATCATTTCCTGCCTGAAGCACACAGTGGATAGCTTCTTCAGGCTTAATCTATACCATGAAGTCTAGATGAATTTCCAGTTGCCTGGAAATTATAATAAAATTAATTTTGGAATGTATTTTTTTTTTTGTCTGTAATGAAAGTAAGAGTGCTGAGTAGGAAAGTTATTATTTAGTTTAGTGTGATAGAGTTTTGAGTGCATACCTTTCTTATCACTCATGAGCAAGTTTCAGCTCAGGTTTATCAAACCACAGATATGATCAGATCAATAATAAGTCTATTTAAAATGGCTTTCCTCTATGTCAGAGTCAAATTTTATATATGTTGTGTAACAGCTCATCAGCTGTATTATGTGGGAAGAAGATCTAGGGGTCCTTATTACAATCACAACTGTTCTGGAAAATCTGGAGTAGACTGGTTGGGTTCCCCAGAGGGCATTACTGAAGGATTCCACAGGAATTCTGATAAACTGTTTTTCTTCTCAATATCTGCAGGACACTGCAGGAGGGAAAAGACAGATACAGACCTGGCAGTATGGTAATTTAGCTTACTTTCAATACTGGTACTTCATATTTAATAATTAACAGAATCAAATTTTGGATGAACAAGAGCTGTTGCAAAATTGCTTCAACTAAGATGTGGGCTTTGAAGAAATGTCTGGACTGTGGTGTGGGCCTGATATTTCTGAGTCTGAAAGATTTTAGCCCGCTACTAGCTGCTAATTTCTTCCCAAGGGAAGATTCCTTGGGAGAGCTTTTCCTTAAAACAATCTCAGTAAACAACTGTCCTCTCTCAAATAGTGTAGTGGCAAGCATTGCTGCCTTCCAAGCTGTCAACCTGGGTTTGATTCCCAGTCTAAACAAACCCAATGGTTAAACTAGAGAGACAGCCAAACACCAGCTGAGAAGAATTGTTTTGAGAAAGCATAGTTGTTTTCGAGATTGTTTTGAGAAAAAGTTCTCCAGATAAATCTTCCCTTGGGAAGAAATCAGCATCTACTAGAAGGCTAAAATCTTTCAGACTCAAATATCAGGCCCATACTGTGGTATCTCTCATCTGTCTTTCTCCTCCCTGAGGTAGTAGCTGCAGTATATTCACTCATACATTGTAATTCATGCCAGATTAAGGTTGTGAAAACTTAAGGATATGCAGTTTTCTGAAATTTTAGGTTAATTAGAGCATCAAGCCGTAACTAGCATAAAAGTGGAAAGAAAATGCCTGAAAACCATGGGGAAGCTCTTGACTTGGAAGAAGAAATCTAGGTTTTGACCATTTATGGGAAATCCTAGGGGCATATAAATTGCAAGAAATTGCAGCAAATTATTGAAAATTATTGAAGCTATGAAATCAACCTTTTAAAATCTATATATGTATATATTTCAGATATGTATATACACATACATAGGTGACAGTACATATATGTAGTGAAAACAAGCTTCTTCATAATATATTTACTTACTGGCCTAAGTTATTATACTTACTAGTATTATACTGTACTAGTTATTATACTTAGAGAACTCTCATGGCTGATTTGATGCAATGCCTATTCTATTGTGTTAAGAATGCTGCATACCCAGTATTGTCTGGTTTACAGCCAATTTCTAATACTTTTCTCTTTAACAGGTTAATGCAGGTTTTAAACCTTTACGCTATTATTATTTTGTATGGAAACGATATGGACATGTTTTAGTTATATCAAATAGTTATATATACCTATATAACTCTAACAGTTATTTATATCAAATCTCAAAGATTTGTGTAACTCATAGACTATTACAGCTATGGTTTCTCTATGAGGAAAAATGATTCCTTCTGTTTTTTTCTGTTTCGATTTCTCTTGCATTAAGTATAGACATAAATATTTGCAGCGCCTGGTACAATTAAAAGAGTTATAAGAACTTTTCTCTTGGAGGCAACCCCCAACTTTCTTGTAAATAGAACTAAGATAAGAGTCCAAAGCCAGAAAAAAAAAATCTCATATACTTGATATTAGTATGCCTCAGTCTTTTTTTTTAAATTTGAGTATAGTCAGCAATAATATATTTTTAAGTTGAAAGGTATGAGCATACATACAAAAGAGGATCTGTATTATAAGAAAAATAATATTATAGTTGTCTTCTTAACGTTTATTGATAACACTGCCCATGCAATTTTGCATAGAGGTATTCATTATATATTGAGTATTAAAAGTTAGTACTCTTACTTCTGCAGTGGGAATTTTACAGTGCATGCACAGAAGTTAAAGTGCAACATGAAAACCGCATTGTACCATTTTATGTTTCAGCAGGTGAGTCCTAATCTTGTTTATTCTCCAGCAGAAACCACAGGCTGGCTGTAGGAGGTCAGGCTGGGAAGTTGCTCATGTTTGACACTGCAGTATTCCGGAGTGATGAATATTTAATTAGGCAAGTGTGGACCGTGGGGGAGGTTGAGGCAGCTCTAGATCCTGTCTGACTGTCTGCAGTATCATCTTAGAGTGTTGTATGAAAATGAATCCTTGGGGTAAGCTTCAAGGACACTGAGTAGGTAAAAAAAGGCATTCTGAGAGCAGCTAGCTCAGGGAAGGTAGTAATAATAGAGATAAATGTTCTAAGTATTTCTGTTACACTGGTTAAAGATTCTGGTGGGCTAAGCCGACATGTTTTATAAGTTTACATAAGTGTATTAGAAAATTCACTGTGAACCTAGTGAAGAGTGTGGGAGTATATCAGCAACAAAAGTAATTTATTTTACACAGGTATTAGCTATCAGAATAAAACACATGTATAATTTGTTGATATTATGCAAACAGTGAGAGGTAGCAGTCATTTCTCTGCAGTCCTATTTTAAACACAGCAACAGAGCTATTTGAAGATATTATTCTTAGCAAGCTTTCAGGAGAAATTAAAGACCATAGACAAAAGCAGGAGGACTGTATTAATTTTCAGTAACATAGGCCAGGATAAAGGTTTATTACTATTTTGTGTTCCACACTTAAAAATATTGCATGCAGTTTGGATAAGTAACAGTTGGGCTAATAGGAAGGTTTCAATTCAAATTATGGAGAGTATAAAAAAAATTAAAGAAGATACATAAGTCTGTATTCACAACCAGGGACATTGGCAGTGCCATCACTCTCTGCCCTGGGCTCTGTGGAAGTTTCTTGGTTGTTTCTACAAGACAGAACGAGATCATGCCCACATCCCATGTAGACATCCATTTTCATACAGAATGCATGGCGCAAGAAATAGTTTTGTGTTCCTTATTGTCATTGTAACATTCATGACAGACAACAAAGAACAATAACATTTTAATTTAAGAAAATTTAGCTAGCATGTTACTGCTAATCAGTTAGGAACAGAACATATGCCTGCATCTCTGCTTCCTCAGCTCATCTTCTATCATATAACCATCTCTGGTCTGTGTTAATATCCAAGACTAAATTTGGGCAAATGACGTGCAAGAGAATTTTTGTTGCCATTCACTGGCTGTGGCTAAAAGTGGTAGCTGATATTTTCATGGACATCATGAATAATTTGGAATTACTTCTGCGGTTTCCAGTGACTTCTGTGATGAATGGCGCTCATTCTGCTGCATCCACTTGAATAATGATGGCAAACTTGGGACACCTCAGTGCACAATACTGTCAAGTCAAGAAGTATAAGAGCACAGAATAGCTATTAAAATAAATACAGTAGGGATAGGTACTGTGATTTAAGAGGACCTTTACTTTTATGACAGGCAAGGAGAAACTGAAAAGAGATCTGATGATGGTCATCTACTTGTGGCAGCTGTTTATTATCCTCTATAGTAAACATCTTGCTGTTACCTTGTGCTCACCCATCTGTGTTTTTCTGCCCATCTGTTACTGCTTGCCATGTGCTTAGGTTGTAAATATCACTGTCGTTTGAAATAAAAAGGTTAAAAATCCTTTCATTAAAAAAAAAAATCAGTTATTGAATTCAGTATTTGCATTAAGAAAAAAAAGCTCTTACAAGTCTCTGGAGTCAACATCAAGGAAACTGTACAGTTTTCTGTGCTCCTGGATAACTTCCTGTGGTTACCCTTTCTGATGAGGTTGGAGCTTTAATTGAGTTGATTTTTGTTGTAAGATTTCAATTCGCTTTTAGTCAATAGCAAGGGCCAGTTCAGGAGGAAATTTTGTTTTTCAAAGTCAGAGGATTGTGTGCAAATGAAAGAGGTTTACAAGGCAAATTGCCTGCAGGAAGCCAATCAACTTGTGCTCTGTATATGTCACTTCAGCTTCTGCTGGAGTTTTTATTCCCAGACTAGCAAATTTATATTTGGCATGCACTGTCATCTTTATTCTATGGGTTTCTTATCATCAAATATTTCCAATATCTTTTTTTCTTTCTCTCCCTAAACTACTATACATGCTTTTGGCATTTGAGTCTTTGCCATTGTTACTTAATATGACAACAGCCACATTTAATTTCTCTTTGAATGTTTTAAGATATGTTTTCCTATTCTTTTTATTAAATAAAATCTGTATTTAGTAACTTTTTCTCTCTCAAAAAATAACTACCATAATAACTAAAAAAACATAGCTAATTCAGTGTTACTCACCATTTCATGTCATTCTATTGCAGTGGTCAGTTCTGGGACGTGCAATGCTTTTGGGGTTTATATTTATTTCTTTTTTGAAAGAAGAGTCATCCACATTGTCCCAGCAACCGAAGCAACCATTGGTTTTCTTTACTTATTTTAAAATGCATTTTCATGTTGCTGTTAATATACTTCTCTTTTGGTTTCTTTTCTTTTTTTTTTTTTTTTTAATAGTGAAATACTATTTCTACACAGGAACACATAAAGCAATACTGATACACACCTGCCAATAATTACCAGCTCTGAACTACAATATTGGTGTAGGGTTTTTACTTTTGTATTGTTAGACTAATGCTATATCAGTATGTTCCCTCCTCCAAGGATCGTTAGGTTGCACTTCAATGACAACAGGTGGGCCTGGGGCATAGACCTGTGGTGCTGAGACCCTAATTATAAAAATGCATGTGGAATTTCATATTTGGATTGAATAGAATTTAATTTCATACATTTTTGGTTTTGCACTGCTTTCTCGCCATGATGACAAAGATTTTTAAGATTTGTCTTGTAGCTTTGTGTAGAAATCCTCACAGGAAGAAAATATTTTATTATTATCAATTACTTTGTCCCGACTATGCTATAGTATGCTTTGTGCTTTCAGAGAAATGTTTTCATTTTGCTTTTAAACTTGACTGCAGCTGTTGACATTCTTTTACAAGAACTGCATATGTTTCCTCCCTAGTCATTTCATTCTTGCCAAGCACTTCAAAACAAAGTTATTCTGTACTTTATGTTATTCTAGAAGCCCATGAGCTGAACTTAGTGAAACGATTTGAAAATCCAGTTTACAAAGAGCTTTTACTTTTTTCTTCCATTTGTTTTTCCTAATGTTTGAAAAGAACTTCCGTTATGTGTTTTGTTCCTCCTCCACTATACTTAACCAGTGTTTTTTCTAAGTACCTGGTTCCAAAGTCAGAAGTCCTAGGAACTGATGCAGACCCTTCTGACATTAAGAGGATCCTTTTTTCAGTGGGTTTTAGTTCAGCTCTATGGATTATGAATTATTAGGGATGGACCTAGCTTGTAGATATAAAAAGTATTTTTATACCTCAGTGCAAAGAGACTGGCTCTGTCTGAGGACCTGAGTGTGTCCCATCAATTAAAAAAAGATAAAAAGGTATATTGCCAATAAATAGAAGTTGATATTGTCCAGCTGTCCTTCATATTATTTTATTATATTTTTCAAAAGTACTATGATAGTTTTATTACTGCTTTCTATTCTAACTTTCCTGCCCCCTTTTTTCTGATCTGCTCTCTTGATTTGGGGAAAAAAACCCCAACTTTAGTCTTAGTCAGTCTTTCCCGCTGACCAGAGAAATATTGGGAGATAGATTTAGATCCAATGCTATCAAAATACTGCACTAATTGTCAAAAAATATCTTGGTGAAACTAGTCAAAAATCTTTCATGAACCCTTTTTTCTTAGGTAGCAATTACTGTTACTGCTGTGTTGAAATGTAAAGGCTTAGGAAACAGTTTCAGAACTGGTACAGCTTTATTTGAGGGGTTTTTAGGGTGGAGGAACGGTGTGGATCATTCATGCTTATGCTTTAGAAAACCAGTATTTCAGTTGTTTAGGGCTTCAGTTACTTTCAGCTCCTTATTTTGAAGTAACACTGCTAGTGAAAATTGTATAAAGCAATTGGAGATGTCAAAGGATTAAAAAGGTCAAGGACTCCAGCTCAGAACCATTTGCATTGGCCTCTTCAGCCCTCTTCTAAAGAAGAGATATAGACTTATGGTTTCGGTGTATCTTTACCAGCTATTGAAGGAGTTTTCTTTTCAGAGACCAGAATAGTTCAGAAATTTATAAGGCATACTGGCATCTCCAGCACCTCAGAATTTGATGGGTTTTGTTGGGGGGGGGGGGGGG